>MU854765.1:0-12622 GCA_033296685.1 Parachaetomium inaequale | reverse complement strand
GCCATGGCCCTCCAGCGTCGACACGCACTGGCCGGTCGCCGGATCCCAGATCTTGACTATCCTGTCGTGCGAGCCGGACGCGAGGAGTCGTGTGTCTTTGACTCCTCCTGTTGACTTGGGTTTCTCGACGCGGATGGCTGTGATTGCGCTCTTGCCATCTCTATCGGGAGCTGGCTTGATCGTCGCTGACGATCCCGCCTCCGGGCGGTCCAGCTGCTCCTTGGCCGCGCATGGCACTTTCCCACGCGGTACGGTCGGGAGACAGAGGCGTGTTTGATGCAGCGGGGAGCGGCAGGGTCCCTGTCCGAGCCTCGACTGGTTGTGCTTCCTTCTCCTCCGCCAGAGGGAAGCCGCTGCCACGGTTGCCGCCTCTTTGCCGAGTTACGCTGTCTGGTGTGTCCTCGGAGTTCTGTATCACCGTCACAGGGCTGGAAGCTTTCCGCGTTGTGGCAGCTGGCCTGATTGTAGGATCCCCAGCAGACGGTTCGACAACGACCCCTGAGTCCCATTGTGCAGTTGCATGGTACACGTCGGCGAGCTCAGGACTGCTAGGGTTGTTAAGCTTAGCCAACGGAACGCTACACCGGCGTCGTCAGCAACTGCAAGGCTGTCTCCTGTTATGTAACTGGTAACCACTTACACGGGTTCAGAGTTCGGCACCCCCGGCGACCGCCGCCAGCTGGGTGCCATCCAAGCATGCTCGATCGCCTCGTGGGCCAGCGGCCGAAGCTTCGGATTCCGATCCATGATTGCCCTGACAAAATCACGGCCCTCCTGGGTTGTTCCATCGCCGGCAAGTGCATCCTCGGGATCGAATCTCGCCCCATGATCGAAATATTCAAGGAGCCCCCTTACGTCAAAGGGGTCAAAGGCCGGGTTAGCCGTGATCAAGCGGACGCAGATGGCCCCGAGGCTCCACATGTCGGCCGCAACCGTGTACGAGGCCTTGTCGCCCCTGTGCCTTGGCCTGAACAAGCGAACCTCGGGCGCCATGTATTCCTGGGTGCCAATGTTCACAGTCGAGTAGGCCAGTCGCCCGTCGGTGGACCGCTTGCTGATGCCGAAGTCGCTAATCTTGACCCACCACTCCTTTTCTGGCGGCTTCTCTACGACGAGGAGATTCTTTGTCCTTGCATCAGTCCACGGCGGATCCACGGGTGTTGAAACGGGGCGGGATGCCAGGGGTAGGCACTTACTGCTGGCTTCAGATCACGGTGAATGAAGTTGTTCTGGTGCATGAATCCAAGTCCTTTGGCCACCTGGAATGCAATTCGGTTGGTCTCGCGCTCCGAGAACTGTCTGTCGAGGTAGCGCTGGAGGTCTCGGTGTTCAATGTGTTCCATGTTTATGAACACGCGATCCATGGCCTCGTACCAGCCAAAACACTCAACAAACCATGAACGGTACTATGGAAAGCATGGCTGTCAGCGTGCGTATTTGCCGACCTGGAAGTTTGCCACCGCTCTGGATCAACCTGAACTCACCCTCGGGGCTGAGAATTTGGCCAACGCCTTCAATTCTTCCCTGTAGTACGCCTTGGTAACTTGATCCCCCCTTTCTATCACCTTGACGGCACGGAACCGGCCCAGTTTTCCGCCCCTAATATCACGTATGCACGTCTCCTTGTAGACGCTTCCGAAGCCCCCGCGGCCCAGGAGGTGGCTGCCACTTGCGTCCTCCCGCTGCCATATTTCTTCGACCTGAAGCTGGTGGAGCTCGACATGTGGGTCCGGGATATCGCGGACGTGGTAAACAAGGCCGTCGTTGTAGAGTTTAACACAGAGCTCTGAATCGTCGACGCCCTCCTCATCGCGGTCCATTTCGGATAGCGCGCTGGCGCATGGGAAGAAATACCAGATAATGGTAACGGCGGGGAAGAAGTGAGAAATGGCCAGGGGAAGCTGGAGAGACGCGAAAAAGAGGGGTAGAGGGGGGAAGATGCAAGCTGAGGAAACGGCGGGCGGAATGCCGACCCGATTGGAGGAGAGCGGGAGGGGTAACGTGCTGAGACTTGCGCCTCTGGCTGCATGTCAGATTCGCTTGGTTGCGTTGATAAATACCTCGCACACGTGCCCCCTCCTTCTCGTGGTCTCTCTGTCTCAATACCAGCAAAGCAAAACCGACCTTATCATTTCTAATGGATCCGATGAGCATAATCAATGGGGTGGAGGCTTGCTACAAGTAGGACATCCCGCTTCTCCTTGCCTCGACACAAGCGTGGCGTTTCTTGCAGAACTCATCAACAATTCCACGGACGCAGGTATGGCAAGGCTCTGGTGGATTTCTGCCAGAGATGGAAGGACGCAGACGCGGAGCTTGCAGACAGGGTCATCATGGTCGAGCTGTGCTGGATGAACACGTCGGCCCAGCTGCAGCTCGTCGAGATGCTCCATCCGGTCCTGAACGACGAGATCCGGAGGATTTTCGACGACAGCCTGGCCGTCCTTGCGAGGAAGCTGGACCTCACTGTCGTACAGGCTCAGAAACTGCAGGATCCATGCTCGTCTGCCCGTCCTGGCTTTTTGCACTTCCGCCGCCGAGCCAGCGGCGCCAAGTACGCGTGGAATCAGACCGTGTTAGATGCGGCCATCCAGGATCTCGAGGCGTGGCAGGGACGCTGCAAGGTGGCCCTGGACCTGAACATGCGCGATCCCAACCCCCTGATCGATGAGAGGCTGAAGAAGCTGCGGCAGACACAACATCCAATGGACGCAGCCGTCGGAGCACAAGGAGCCACGGCAACGACCACGGCGGCATCGCCACTCTCTCTCACGGGAGGTATCCGAGATGCCCTCCAGCCCATGGGGACCCAGCCATCAGTTTTCCTGCCAAACGTCGTCTTCGAGACAACGGCTATCCCGTTTAGCAGAGCAAGGGCGGCCTGCATGCAGAGCCCATTCAAGACGCGGTGGTTCATCCTCGACACGTTGCCCTGCCGGCCCGAGACGAACGTGCGAGCTCTGCAGAACGACGTGCGCGACCTCGCTCTCAAGCTGGGGCGCGCCGACCCCTTTGCCTTTGGGCTGCTCAACTGCAAGGGCGCCATGCGGGCGTTCAAGCCGCCGCCGCGACAGCTGGACCTCGCCGGCTTCGACCTCGTCTTCAACGTGCCCGAGGGCACAGACGCAAAGCGGCTCCAGAGCTTGCGGGCCCTGCTGCTGTCACGGGACGGCGCGCCCTCGCTGTCGCGCCGAGTTCGCCTGGCCCAGGAGCTGGCCACGTCGGTCAGTTACGTGCACACCTTCATCTTTGTGCACAAGAACATCCGTCCCGAGTCGGTGCTCCTGTTCCAGGAGACACAGGGTGGTGGCGGTTCCTCCCAGCCTGGCACATGCTCCGCTACTCCTGCCAACCGACGTACCAGCTTCCTCATCGGGTTCGAGAGCTTCCGGTCGGCGGCTCGGGATACCAGCCTGACGGGCGACCAGGACTGGGCGCACAATATCTACCGCCACCCGGAGCGGATGGGCGAGTTCCCGGCCGAGGCGTACACGATGCAGCACGACATCTACAGCCTCGGGGTCTGTCTTCTTGAGATTGGGCTGTGGGAGCCGCTGGTCGAGTATGTGTATCGCTCGGGCGGGGACGCGGAGCCCGAGTATGGTCGAGGGCTCCTCAGAGGTATCGGAATTGCCAACTTCTGGCGGGGTTGGCGCGCTCGGTCCATCGGCATCTTCGGGTGTGGGACGTTCACCACGTCGGCTGGCCGGGATTTTTTGCCAGAAAGATTCAACCGTTTCCCCCTCCGGGAAGTAAAGAGTGAGCCGGTTGGCCATGGCGTCGGCAGCGGCTTGGGTGGCGAGGGCGGCTTGTGTGACTATAGGTGCAACGCTCAACAGATGGTTGATCGACGCGGCTGTTCGCTGGATTGCGGGGTAGGTGAACGGGAAGACGTTGGCGCCAAGCCGAAGGCCCCACCGCAGGACTGGGCACACTCAGCCACCCCAGTGCTCCACTCAGCTGTGCCACCTGGACGAGCCACACAGGCAGAGGCCCATGATTGGTTTCCTGGCTGACAGGGCTCGCACCCGCGGTTCTAGTCACGTGACTTCGTACCGGACCCCGCATTCGCAACCACACCACGAAACCGCGCACGCCCACCAGGTTCGCGCCGAGGCGCAAGACACAACCCACACCCACCCAACCAACCGGGCCTTCTCTCCTCCCACATACCACTGTTGTTTGTTGCCGCCCTCTCCAGGCTCGCGCAGTCGGATAGCGATATGTCTTTAATTAGGGGGCAGACCTCTAGCACGTATACTCTGGCAGCTTCCGGCGATACCATCCTTACCTTGAATAATCCAAATGCCCCGTTCGCTCTGTGGGAGGGCAACAGCAACCCGTCGTCCTCTACGACGCCCTCTCCGGTCACATTCCGAGTCTCGTCACAACATTTAATCCAGGCCTCATCCGTTTTCAAGGCGGCCTTGACTGGGTGCTGGAAAGAAGGGTCCACCACCGCAGGTGGATGCCATGAGATCAACGCAGAGGGCTGGGATGCCCATGCCATGCGCGTTGTCTTGTCTCTGATCCACAGTCGCACCAGAGAAATCCCGCGTATCGTCGCCCTTGAGACGCTGTCCAAGATCGCTGTTCTGGTCGATTATTACGAACTCCACGAGGCTGTCCATTTTTACGCGTCGCTCTGGATTGATGGCCTGCGTCACCTGCTCCCCACGGTGTACGGCAGAGATCTAATGCTCTGGATATGTGTTTCCTGGATATTCAAGGACGCAGCTCTTTTCAAGACTACTACAAAGCTTGTTATTGAGCAAAGTCCGGGAAAGGTGCCAACAATTCATCTCCCAATCCCAGAGAGGGTACTTAGTAGGTTTTGTATATGCGGTACCCTGCTTTACTATAGCAGCTAACAATACTGCAAAGGCCGAATCGACGCACAACGAGAAGAGGCGCTGTCGCAAATCCGCTCTTCTCTCCGGAATCTCAAACTTGACCTTCTCAATGGCAAAATCGGCTGTTCTTTCGAGTGCCGCTCCCTCCTCCTTGGTGCCCTTGTCAAGTACATGCATGATGACGGTTTCTTCGAGGATGAGGCAATGACGGCATCCGAAGGCCGCAGCCTCAAAGCTACTATTCAGCGCGTCCGGGAAATGAAGTCCCCAAGCAGAGATTGCCGGTCGCTGCATCCCAGAGCCGGACGGTCTGATCGCCTGAAGCCGATGCGAGCGTCTTGCCGTCTGGCGAGAACGCCACTGCGTTGACCGAGCCGCGATGCCCCTCGAGCGTCTGCCGGGGCGCGCCCCAGTGGTCTCTAATGCCAGCGGTCATTTCGATAAAAGGCAGCCTTGATGAGTGCGCGCAGGGGGGGTCGGACCTCATCCATCTCATTTCGGCCTCTCTCACACTCTCGCAGAAGGTCAAATGGCTGCTTTCTAGCCGTCCAGAAGTTGACCTTCTCGCTGGGCTCACGGATCCGAGCACCAACTCCCTCGACGCTTCCAAATCCCTTGTCGAGCTGGATACTCAACGTCTGAAAGATCCTGTCAACGCATTCATCGATCACAAGCTTATGGAGCTCAAGTACGGGGAAGGATACGACGACCGCGTTTTGGCTGAGGTCTCTCATGAAGTCCGCCAACGCGCAGAGAACACGTTCCTCTGGGTGGCTCTCGTGTTCTAAGAACTCAGTTCAGTGGACGGCTGGGACGCTGTCGAGACCGTCCAGAGCATTCCCCCGGGTTTGACAGATTTATACGGTCATATGATGGCCAGGATTGATGGAGGGAACGAGCGAAACCGGCAACGCTATAAGAATGTACTCGCGGCTACATTCCTTGTGCATCGCCCTCTGTCACTCTCCGAGCTTGTTGTTGCTGTAGGTTTGCCAGCGAAGATTAATCCGCGGACAATTGTGGATCGATGCGGCTCATTTCTAACAACCAAGGACGAAACGGTCTACTTAATCCATCAGTCTGCTAAGGACTATCTGGACGACAACTATACGATTCGACTTCAGCCGGCCGGGGTTACCCAAGGGCATATGGACATCGGCATACGTGCAATTGATACAATGTCCTCGATACTAAGACGTAATATGTATAACCTCGACCTCGGCTTCAAACCGGAGAATATAACGCCCCCTGATCCAGATCCGCTAGCTCTAATACGATACTCTTGTGTCTTCTGGGCCGACTATCTCTGCTCCCTGTACAGCGATAACTCTAGGTTCCTAGGAGAACTGACGGACGATGGGAAGGTGTTTGGATTCCTAAAGGAATACTTCCTCCGCTGGCTTAAGAGTTTGTCTCTTATAGGGAAACTTTCTAGTAGGCTGCTCTCGATAAGAAAGATTCTATATACCGCTTAGGTATATTGTTAATACTATATTATTATCAGGTTACTAAATCCTATTAGTCCTAATTAGATATCAACCCTTGCCTTCTTAAGCTATTGAAAGATATAGAGAAGTTTGTACTTAGTTATAGATCGATTATAGAGCGGGCCCCCTTATAGATATATAGCTCCGCGCTCGTATTCAGCCTAACTTTGAGCGAGATTAGAAAGCGGTATTAGGAGGAAAGGCTGCCTTTTATCGAAATGACCGCTGGCATTAGAGACCACTGGGGCGTGCACCGGCAGACGCTCGAGGGGTATAGCGGCTAGGTCTATGTAGTAGCGTTCTCGCCAGACGGTAAGGCGCTCGTATCGGCTTCAGGCGATAGGACCGTCCGGCTCTGGGATATAGCGACCGGCGTGCCCCGGCAGACGCTCGAGGGGTATAGCGGCTGGGTCTATATAGTAACGTTCTCGCCAGACGGCAAGGCGCTTGCGTCGGCTTTATACGATAAGACCATCCGGCTCTAGGATATAGCGACCGGCGCGCTTAAGCAGACGCTCGAGGGGTATAGCGGCTGGGTCAGTGTAGTGGCGTTCTCGCCAGACAGCAAGACGCTTGCGTCAGCTTTATACGATAAGACTATCCGGCTCTGGGATACAGCGACCGGCGTGCCTAAGTAGATGCTCGAGGGGTATAGCAGCTAGGTCAGCGTAGTAGCGTTCTCGCTAGACGGCAAGACGCTTGTGTTAGCTTCAGACGATAGGACTATCCGGCTCTAGGATACAGCGACCGGCGTATACTAGCAGATGCTCGAGGGCTATAGCGGTTCGGTCCTCGTAGTAGCGTTCTCGCTGGACGGCAAGACGCTTACGTCGGCTTCAGAGGATTAGACCGTCCGGCTCTAGGATACAGCGACCGGCGCGTACTAGCAGACGCTCGAGGGGTATCGCTGCCCGGTTAGGGCAGTAGTGTTCTCGCCGGACGGTAAGACGCTAGCGTCGACTTCAGACGACAAGACTATCCGGCTCTGGGATACGGCGACCGGCGTATACCAGCAGACACTCGAGGGGCATCGCCAATATATTAGCGTAGTAGCATTCTCGCTAGACGGCAATACACTAGAGATAGATCGAGGGCTACTGAGTATAACTATAAACTCCGATACTTCGAGCAGCTCTAGAGACTAGAAACCCGCTAGCGGGTTTCTCTTCGTCGCCGGCAATTGGGTTACAAGAAATGGGAAGAGCGTTCTTTGGCTCCCCCCCGACTATCGGGTAATATATATGGCGGTTCATAGTCCTACACTTATCCTTAGACATGCCTCTAGCTAAGTAACGTTCTTTCGGTTTGCTTTTATAGAGTAATGGATTTCTATAGTTATTGTAATGTCTTATATATTCTAATATCTTTCCTTAAGTGAAGGGCTTGAGAGTTATATCTGCTTTATATTGTTTACTTTTCGCCACTAACGCAGTTCTTATTGACATCACTTGCCACTTATCAGCCAGTCCTTAGCCTTGATACACAACAGAATATCTATCTTCTAGGTATGACGCAGTTGCAGTAACACCAGATAACGTTATACCCAGCTGGGAGACAATGTGCAGATTTGGTAGGGGTACGACGAAGTGGAATAACCCAAGACATCATCCTCTAAGATAATCGAGTAATGAGGTTCACACCTCACAAAAGTGGCAAATGCCAGGCTAGCATATAAAGAAGCTATTATACAGCCGAGGCAAACTCTTAGACAGTATCTAGAGTAACCCGTCTATAAAGACGCTTATACTTATCAAACGCCTCCGTCTCCGCCACGTTCTTATAAGGCTCCTATATCTCCTCTCTACCTTTCTACTTCACAAGTAGTTCCAGGCTGCTGTTATCTAGCCCCCTATCACTATAGATCTCCTCTACCGGGAACTCTTCCTCCCCGCCGTTGTCGCCAACCACTAGGGAGAGCGCCCGAGAGTGATCAGACCACTATCGAGACCCGCTTCGAAAGGGTTCGGCGGTTTTGAGCTTGGTATAATACCTTACCTCAATAGCCCTGGTACTACGCCCTAGGAAATGTTTGGCGATCGCGATCCAAGAAAGTCCCTACTCCTTTAGCTAATAGATCTTCGTATCATCCGCTAGGGTATATCTCGCCCTCCTTGAAGTTGAAGTTAGCTTGTCTTCGTCCTTCGTAGACCCTTTGCTCCTCGGTTTCGCTAGGCAGTGCCTCTTCGCTAAGGAAACGGTACCCCGATTCTCTATTCCCTGGTACCCCGCTCTATAGTCTACGTATAGGCCTTAGGTGAACTACAGTATGAAAGTGGGTAGCGAACCGTTCATTGTAACGCGCTTAAGGGCTATATTTCCAAGGGGCTATTCTTCGAACGTTACAGCAGGGCTTCTATCCGTCTCGGCATCCCTTTCCAAAGTAGGCTCTAGTGATAATGACAAATAGGTAGCGCTACGCTAGCGCCTCGGGTACCGGGATAGTCTCCGAGCTTCTTTCGAAGAGTCGCCACAGCCCGGATATATCTACTGCTAAGGGGCTATCTTTTCGGCTGTATATATTGCAGTGCTTGCCCTACAGCGCTTGCGTCACAGTAGTCGGAGAGCCTTATCCTCGCTATACTCGGTATCGCTATATACACTCGGATAGTAGTCCTCCCTATCATCGGTACTAGAATATCGATAACAGCCGAAGTGGCGCTAACGCTTAGCACCGACTTGGCTGGCGGGGGGCTATACCTCCTATGCTCATAGCGGCGCGACAGAGCTACCTTTATACTACTGTCCCTAGTCTTCTGAAACATCTGAAGGACACTGGCTTCAGCGAGGCTTTGGGCGCTGGATTGTTCGCCTTCGAGCCTGGCCTGCGCGATGTCGGCGGGTCTACGGCTCGGGTGTTGTTTGGCGGGGGGGTGAACTACGTGCGGTATGGCGTTTGTACAGTGGCTGGGCAGCATCGTCATCTTGGCTGTGCCTTGCAACGCTGTCTTCAAGACTATAGCCCCCTCTATCATCGGGACTACACTGTCAGTGATAACCGATACAGTGCTGAAGGTTAGGCTCGTCTTAGCCGGTAGATGGCTATATAGATAGCTTAGTATAAGCCAGCTCAGGTACGTTGCTGCCCTTATCGACTAGCGACCTCAGCAGGCTTGCCTAACTCTCTTATAGCTATAGTAGCACGACAAAACCCTTGTTCTACTTCCCTCTATCGTCTTAGACCGAAGGATCAGGCTACTGCTGTATTTCAACCACAGGGCTAGAGGCAGCGCTATATAGACTCTAGGACCGATAGTATAGGTCTATAGCAGGCTTCGGCTAGTCGGATTCTACGACTGTACGATCGCTATCGTCACAATGAGCACAATGCTGAGAGAGGTGAAAGTAGGAGCTGCCGGACCTCTATAGACCGACCCTGCGACTAGAGGCAGTGCTGTATCGACTCTAGGGCTGAAGACGTAGCTCGGCATCCGCTAGATCGAGTTCGGTATCTGCTGATTCGAGCTTGCTAGTGCTTTTATCGTCCGGCAGTGTAAGTGAGTATACTATACTCTCTCCTCTATCGTCCGGAGTGAAAAGGTAAAGGTGTTCTAGGCTCCTTGTTCGATCGTTGTCGTTATAGTGATCACGAGGTTAAGAGAGGCTACAGCTGCCGGACCTCTATAGTAGATCAACCCTATAGCCGGAGGCAGCGCCGCTTAGGCTCTAGGGCTAAAGGCGTAGCTCGGCATCTGCCGGTTCGAGCTCGCTAGTGCTCTTGTAGTCCGGCAGTATAGGTATACGTACCTAGCTCTACACCACTTACAGCGGCGTAGCAGGATATATCTTATCGGTAGTATAGTCTATATCGAGTTAGCTGTTCGGCAGCGGTAGGGGTAGTCTAGCATCGGCCGGCTTAGGCTTGTTACCCTTATTACCCTTGTCGTCTACCTTAGCCTTGAGAAACCAACGATAAAACCTAGACCCGTTCGGATACTTGGGATATCTATCAACCGGAATACGAGACTATCTTACGTATATAGGCGAAGGGTCAGATGCCAGGAATACTAGAATAGGTCGGTCCTGCTCCGTATATAGAGTTATAGGTAAGGCATGTGATTTATTGCCTAGGCCGGCTATACTAGTGACCGAGGGCTCCGGTACATCGGTATCGTCAGGAGCAGCGTCGATACCTTGGCCTACTCAGTCAAGTTAATATATTGGCCTACCGAGGAATACGAGATCCAGGCATATACCTATACCAGAAATACAGCTAGGTTGAACTATATTGCACGCCTGTAATAGAAGCCCGCTAAGCAACTCAAAAGATATATTGGATCGGCTATCGAGATCAAACTCGTTATCGCTTAGGATTAGGATAGCATCGGCCTATAACTTCCTAGTATCGCCGCTTTGAGGATCGTATATATCCTATAGTAGCGGCGGGTATAATAGAACCCTAGAGGTCGTTGCAGAGGGGTCCCTCTCCTAGGCCTGAAAACCGCGGCTCGTAAGCTTGGGATCCACTACCGTAGGAGGGGTATAAAAGAACTAGCGCTCGAGGGAGATTTCCGTCGTATACCTTGCTAAGGTTAAAGTAGAGAATATACTAAAGGTTATAAGAATAGCTCCAGAAGCATTTGGCGTATAGGTCGGCTATCGTCGTACTGCTAGGGCGCTAGGGAACGAGTATAATATAATTATATACACGGAGAAAGGCGGGCTCGATTATAGAATTGGCAAGGAGTATAGAACTAGACTCTCTAGCCTCCCTGGCCTCCCCGACCTCCCTGACCCTCTACTCCTCCCTCCGCTCCCAAACGGGCTCGTAAGAAACCTACTCGTAAGAAATGTATTCGGCTGTGAAACACCTCGCTGTATACCGTTCCTATAGGGTATAGGGGTCCTAGGTGGCGCGGTGACGAGGTATTAGCTCACCGGTCCCTTGTAACTCTGCTAATTATACTATTACCGAGCTGGAAAGGAGCCCGAGAAAAAGGGGCTGCCGTAGGATATCGTATCGCTACAAATCATAGCCCTTGACCTAAGGCTATATAATCTGTAATGTCGCCAGAGGTTACCTAGATCGGCTTAGCTAAAGCGGGGGTTAGCCTATTGTCTCCTGGAACGCCTTCTATATCTATCTATATATACCTCCTCCTTTTCGTCCTATATCTAGTACCGCCTATAGCAAGGTAGAATCTCACCGACTCTCCCTGAACTGTCTTAAACGCGCTATTGTTTCCGCTAATCAGCTCTTCCTTTTTAGACCTGATCTACCTCGCCGTCGGGAAAAGCTAAGGCGGCTACGTTAGCAAGGCTATATCGTCGTCGTTATAGCTATATCGGCTTAGCGTATAGCCTAGAAATAGGTCGTGGTTAGGTTAGGCCAGTCACCTATATACCCTGCTATAGCTATACCACTAGTATTTAGTCCGACTATAGCTAAAATAGTTCTACGATCTATAGATCGAGACAAGGAGGCCTCCTAGTATCTTCGTATATAATGAAATCGATACCTATAGCATTTTTATACCTAGTTAGGATACACAAGCCCTACAAATTACATAGGACAAGGGGACGAGGGACTTACCCGGCAGGTAGGCATTCTGATCCTCTAGGCAGAAGGAGGTAGCCTAGAAGGCAAAGGGGAGGGAGGTAGACGAGATAAGATATCGCTGATAGAGAGAGACCAAGCGGGTATTAGGTAGTTCCAAAGGGGAGAGGAAGCTCGAGGCCGAGACTAGAGTCAAGCCAAAAGTTACGATAGACGAGATATACCGTAAAGGCCGAGAATATCTCGATTGGCGACGCGACGGTAGGCGGTCAGGGGACGCTAAAGAGGACAAGGACGAGGCATCCGGCCTAGCGAAATAGGTGTCGGAGCGCGGGCGACATCGGGCTAGCGGGCTACAGACGAGGGGGTAGGGGAAGAGCGAAGCAGATGAGGAGGCGAGGGGCTGAGCGAAGGGGATATAGGAGGGAGAGAAAGTCGAGAGTACAAGAAAGGGACGTCGGAGGGGAGGGGCTCTATTTATACGGCGCGCGCGGCGAGGCCGTGCGAGACGCGAATCTGACGGAGCGCTATACCCGATCAGGAAGGCCGCCGTTTCCAGATGCAGCGACAGCGTGTTCTACATTACAATTGCTAAAGGAAGTCTATAGTACTATATAAAGTAGCGTAGTAGGTAGTCTACTACTACCTTAACTATAGTAGAGGCTATATCTTTAAAGATTATACTCTTAGATAGCTAGTCTATAATTACTATAATAGTCTCTATCTAGTTAGGGCTAGATAATAGTAAGCTAGTAACAAAGTCTATAGAGATTTCGCTCTAGATCCTT
>MU854764.1:0-12629 GCA_033296685.1 Parachaetomium inaequale | reverse complement strand
TCGATTTTTGCGATGCCCGGCCGCCCGCGCGGGCGGCCCCCGATGTTTGTTCACCGAGAAGGGGTTAAGAGGTATTTTAGTATTATCTACTTACTAATAACTATCGATTCGGCCTAGCTATTAATATTATTAAGGTACTTATAATAGAAGTACTTTAAGGGGGAGAAGACTGAAAGATCTAATAGTTAGAGGATATAGGAAGTATAAGGAGGTAAAAAGACTAAGTAGATATTATTATTAAAGTAATTCTATATAAACTTATCGCTTATATAGCTATTGTAGCTATCTAGTATTAATAACTAGGCTTAGGTAGGGTCCTAGGGCTAGGTATAGGAGATAAATAGCTATTAAAGCTATTCTAATATAATAGCTTGATTTGTCTAGCCTTTCTCGGTTATAGTAAATAGATAGTTATCTAATCTATTATTTTCTACTAAAAACTACTACTATTAAATAGTCTTGCCTTTGAAAATAATAGCTAGTAGAAGTACTACCTTTATAGCTAAGATATACTTAATAAAGGATATCTATACCTATAAACCTAGGTCTTTCTATTAAACTATATATATTTTAAAGTAGCTAATAACTAGGCTATTAACTCCTTAGCCTTCTATTAGGCTATATTCATCTATATTATACTAGTTAACTAGTAAAATCTTCTTAATAGCTAGGATATAGAGGAGTAGAAACTAGGCCTAGATAACTAGGCTAGTAGCACTATTAACCTAGATCGAATTAATCCTCTAGGACCTCTAGGTTAGTAAGATAGGGTTCCTATCTATAAATCGGGTAACCTAGTACTTCCTAAACTATATTTCAAGGGTCCCCTAGGTCTTAAGGATCTAGTTACTAAATAGTTAGATTTAGCTATAGTTTAGAGGAATACCAAGTATAGCCTAGGTCAAGGCCTATTAGGTAAGACAATCTTCTTATATTCGGCTAAGGGACTATTGCTATTCAGAAGCCTCTCGATAGCTCTAGCCGCTAGAGAGACGGGCTTAGATAGTAGATCGCGGGATACCGAATTCCCGGGCTAGACTCCGTAACGACCGCTTGCCTTGGTTATATTCGGTAATGAGATCCCGGATATCTTGTTCCACGTAAGGCATCTTGAACTGGTAATAATCTGGTCGAAAAATGGGGTTGTTTAGCCAAAGATTGATTGAGCTGTGGAAAGTTGAAGTGGGTGGGTGAAAAATTCGAGGTGGATATCAGGGGTGGCCCAAATGTGGGGGTGGCCCAAATGGGGGGGTCCCGACTTATACTCTAAGCTGGCCGGCGCTTCTCCGAGAACCTCGCCACTGATAATCTTTCGGGCGGCCAGGATGGAAAACTCGACAGCCTCAGCCAGCGCCGGG
The DNA here is from genome assembly GCA_033296685.1 of Parachaetomium inaequale. Taxonomy (NCBI): domain Eukaryota; kingdom Fungi; phylum Ascomycota; class Sordariomycetes; order Sordariales; family Chaetomiaceae; genus Parachaetomium; species Parachaetomium inaequale. Next base: position 11,271 of record MU854764.1, on the reverse strand, counting down.
GGCGGGACCTCAGGAGCCGAATCTTTCGATTTCGCCTTGTACCGATATGAACTGTCGCTACCAGCTGCCACTGCTGCCGTCGTGGTCTTCTTAATCCTCACGCTACTTCATGTCTGGCGTATAATTAGGCCAAAGTGAACCATAATTAGGCTGTCCATTGCCCTCCTCCCCTCTCCCTCTTCTTCTAAACAACAACGGCTTCTTCCTCCAGTGCGCTCTTCTACTACAAACCCTGCGCTCTCTTGCTCCCTCTCCATCCCTCAGCTAACCCTCAGCTTACCCTAACCAGGAGGACTCCCGCCGACGAGAACCGCTCGGTCGCCACCGCCGAACTGGGCGCCGGCGATCGCGAGAAGAAGAACGCCTAGCAGCCGTCGCCGGCCAAGCACAAGACGGTCAAGGTAAGGAGGGTTTGAACTCCTGGCCGGACGAGCTAACTCTCTCTGGCCAGGACAAGCGCGACGGTAGCGGCAGCGACGAGGAGTCGGCCTCGGACGGCGGATGCCATTGTGGAGGCGTCGACCAAGCGCTCCCGCACCACCACCACCACGTCCTCCGTCGGCAGCATCGGGGTCTCCCGCCTGAGGATTTCCCCGGGTAACCCCCAGGCCAGTCGTCGCCAGGAAAGTTACTTGAACACGACGAGCGATCTCCTCACGCCCGCCTGTGATTCAAATCTATTAGATAAATATCAACTCAACTATCCACATTTCTCAGTCTTCCTTTGTGATGCAAAACCAACCCCGCCAACCGATCAAGTGGCCATTTAGGCGAGATCGCTCCGGACTGGATGGAGTACCCTCGCAACGAGAACTACCCAGTAAGTTCCGTAACCACCACTGATCTCCTGCCGTTCTCGCCCAGTCCTAGGCCACCCTTCCAACTTAGAACCAGCTGAGCTAGTACTGTCCCTTTCAACCCAACGATCGTGATCCGCTCTTACTGTCACCCCGTTTACCGACGTCACGCAAAAGGTGTGACAAGGGCTCAGAGTGAGGGCTTGGAACTAGGTTCAAGGACGCAATAATCTTCTTTGGCCTCAAGATCCTTGACCACCATAACCGAAGTTGTGGCGGCTTCGTCCCTTAAGTGCCAAAGCTGTCCTCAGTCCCTGGAGGCCTCTTGTGTTGTGTCTTGGCCAATGGCCCTCTACCACGCTAGTAAGCCCTGTTTGTGTCAGGCGGCTATGTACAGTTTGTGTGTTTGCTTGCGTGTTTGCTTATGTGTTTGCCAGTCATCCAGACCTCGATGTTTCCTCGGCTTTGGCCATGTCTTGGCAGGGTGCCGCGATATCCGTGTGACAAAAGGACCCAATCCCGCAAATGACGAGAACGCCAAAAACGCCGCGCAAAGATTCGAGAAGGCAACCGCGCGAACATTTGCGGGACCCAGCCCATCAGCACTGAAGCGGCGGTCGCCGAAGTCTCAGAACCCAACCCCTCCCGAGCTGGTCAACACTCGGACCTTGGCCCCCTCGCAGATGCTCCAAGTCGCTCAAGGCGCGCCGCCAAACGTCCCCCGCGCGCTGTCCCACCACTACCTCTCGCTCGGTGTTCTCCTGAACTACCGAAGGACCGCGGCAGCGACCTTAGATTCCCAGCGCGAAGGCACCTACGAATCTGGCCGCACCAATGCCCCGAGCACGATTTCGGGCGGGGCTAACGGATTCTAGGTATACCGACAGCCTCTACTGGATATAAGGGGAAAGGGCGGAGAGGCCGAGGAGGACGTAGGAGGGGAGGGAGGCAATGATAGGGAAGAAGATAAGGAGGAATAAGAGAGAAGAGGGGGTGGCGTATACCATACTTTGCTCAGACTAGCTAGTCAGAATTCAAGGTCAAGCACGAGGATATAGCCATCTTCAATCTAGTCTTATTTGATTGAGGTTCTGCCTCGCTAAAATGAAGGGGGACACCCTAGAGTACAAGATCTCGCTTGGTATGCTAATTTCTGCTATGGGATAGAGAGGAGGTTCAGGATATTAGGGGCCACCCGGATTCTGCCATGCTGAAAAAAAGCCATCGCCATAGCACGCCAATGTTTGACTCGTCAAGCACCTAGGTGTTGTTATCCTCATCCACACGGGCACCAACGACGCACTCGAAAGCAATGACATCTAGGGCTTTAAAGGCTATCTAAGAGCCATGCTTGACTACCTCTACGTAGAAGTCCTGGGATCGACCATCATCTTGTAGACGCTTGTTCTCTTTCCCAACAATCCGGGTCTCTAGAGAAATATCCGCTTCGTCAACGCTGTGATTCGCAACATCGCGTTCGAGCGTCGCTAGGGTGACTAGCAGAAAGTTGTACTCGCCGATATACTGTCTCCTGGCACGAAGGCTCCTCATAAGCTAAACAAGCTAAGTTTGGACCTCGGCTTGGCTTTGTTTGGCTAGCAAGTTGGTCGATTTGGCTCGCTTGGTGCTTGCTTGAATGCCTACCAAACCAGCCAAGTACCCATATACCACCCACGTAACCCACTCCATACAACCCACGTAACCTACTCCATACAAGACCCTAACCCTTGCCTCGCCTGCTTCTTTTCTTCATCCAAGCCATCGTCAAACACAGGCAACGGCTAAACCGCTCAAAAAGGCGATAAAATTCAATTAGCCAAGCGTATTTCTCTGACAAAGCAACAGTTGACTACGCCGCTCCCTATAGGCAATGCCCAGAGCTCGACATCCCACCGACTGCAGCGAGGAGTGTCTCCCATTCTGCCCCATTTGCCCATGGCGCATCCAATGTCCATGGCTCAGGCATGGACTCTAGTCCCAGAAGACTCGAGTCGTCATCCGGCATGAGCCCTTGCGGAGTTTCCCGCGCTGGCGGCGGTCCTACTCTGTTTTCTCCCTCCCCCACAGCCTCTTGAGTACCGTTCGGTATCCCTTCCTCGACACTCTCCTGGTGTCCGCATTCCAGAGCAGCCTCCAAACGAGAATCACTCGCAGGCGGTAGCGCCTCAACCACGATTCCACTATCCGGCAGCGAGAACCCGGCCGGCGTCGCAGATTGCGCGGTCATCTCTCCGCTGCGGCTCAGCCGTGCAACCGAGGCCCTCGCCGAGGTCCAGTGCCTAAACGCGAGCTCAAAGCCATCACGAACGACCCACCGAAGGATGCCTTGTCTCTCTTCCCCCGACAGCATCCCGAACCCCTGCCACTGACCGGTGGCAACTACGGCCTGAGTTGCGTCATCCAAGATGTCCTCGCCGTAGGTTGCGCAGTATTCGCGGAACGAGCACAACTCCTCTGTTATATCAGGGTCTCGGTACGCGGAGGACGGCCGTCTGCGGCCGGGGAAGACAATGTCCCAGAGGGCGAACCATTGCTGTTCTTCGGACAGCTTGTAGTCTGACTTACGCCCCATTTGGAGTTGTTGGTGGGACGAGATGCGGTCAAGCTGAGGGGAAGGGGTGCAGAACAGGCCGTTCGGATCGGAATCGTGCTCCCGGAGGGTTTGTTCGTCAGGAAAGGCGGCTGAGCAGCGGTTGCAAGAGAAGGGCGAGTAGTGGTCGCGGCGCAGGTGTTGCTTCACATCGCGGATCCGGCTCAGAATCTTAGTGAAGCAACAGCGGTGTCTGTGGGGGTACGCCTTCCAAAAGGGACACGCGAGAAGTTTACTCGAGCCGGCGAGCCTGCCTCGTTTGGGGGCAGGGGGTTCAGGCGGCGACTCGTCGTCATCGTCGCCGGCTTCTTGGCGGCTCCTTTTCTTGCCAGGCCCTGAAGACCCTGAGGGGTTATCAAAGGCGGACGCTGAACTCGAGCTTATCGATCCTGTCGCTCCATTCCCCATTTCAGCCATAGGTGCTCCTCCGCTACGCGACGGTCCGGCGGCGGCAGCAGCTTCAGACCCGGCAGCGTCCAACTCGGAGAATCTGGCGGCAGTATGCGGCGTTATCCCCCTCCTGGCCGCGCGGCCAAACGGAGACGGACCTGATTTCCGCGGGATTTTTCGTGCCTTGGATTTCGATTTGGCTCTCTGGTCCCTCTCCACTTTCCTAGCCAGCTTTGTGTTGCTTCTCTCGGCCCAAGCACTGCAAACGTTGTTGCCGTCATCGTCGAGAACTAGCAAGGGACCGCGGTTGGTGTTAGCGATGTGCCTGACCATAGGAACCGGAGTCCCGGCTCACCTTTGTAGCCGAACCTCCCGACCATCGCTTCTTTCTCCATGTGGAAGAGGGCATCTGTATGACACTTGCGCTTGTGACTCGGTTGAATAAAGTGCCTGATGGCCCGGTTCATCTCCAACGGGTGCGCTTCGAAGCGGTGGATGACCTCGCTGCTGTCACACCGAATGACAAAGTAGCCGGGCCCGACCGTCGGGCACGGGAAGACAAAATCCTTCCCGTCGACCTCTTCTGCTCGTATCGTGCGCACCATGGCCTGCGGGAGACAAATGGTGTTGGTTGGCAAGGCAAAGTGTGGGAGGCATGAAGAGGTACGTACCGAGTTGCGGGTTTTCTCGGGCTCCGGTGTGGGAGGATCGTACACACCACGCGGGTGGTAAGGATGGCGTGCTCGCTGGGGACGTGAGAGGGACTCGTTGGGTCCGTCGCCGTGGGTGCGTCCGCCGCCAGCGGTAGTCGCACTCTCGGCGGCATGTGCATGACAATAGCCCAAAACGAGGCGGCGGACTATGGCATCCCGCAGTAACGGCAACGCCGGTAGCTTTCGATCGAGGGACGAGAGACTATCGGAAAGGTCGGATGTGGAGAGCAGGTCGGATTCAAAGGACGTGTCGGTTGGAGTCGTGCCCGGCCCGGCTACGCCGCACCTTGAGCCGGCGAGCATCGGCATCCCATGCCTGTTCCCCCCCTTGCAGATGTTCCCGCAAGTAGTGACGATATGAGTGCCCATGCTGAGGTCGAAATGGCTGGTAGCATTCTCCAAGTCTGCGGAACGCTCTGAATCGTCGACTGCGTAACAACGGTGGCTGAGACAACGAACATCCCCCCAAATAAACACCGTGTTCACCCGTTTGACAAGCGCCAGCATTTTCTCAGGACCAGTGAGACGAATCTTCCCAGAATCGAGGCTGGTTGGCTGATATCCCATCGTTGTCAGCATCGCAAACGAATGCTCGAGCCCGATGTAGCCCTCTGGTTGGCGGGGAACCGGAAACCCGCGAACAACCACAGGATGACGCCCCACCATATCAGTCCACCACAGCTCCTCAGGGGCTAGCGGGCTCTGTTGTACCAACACATCAAAGCAAATCGTTGCTGAGACGGGCGTCCCTGAGACTTTTTGCGGGTCCCGTCGAACAATGGAGGGCGAGGAACTTGTGGTGGAGTCCCGAGCCCGAGGCCACAGGGCAGCAGTTATCCACGCGAGCTGCTCGCCGAACTCGGCGAGTGTGCACGTAGAACTAGTGGTGGTTAGGACTAGATTGTCGCCATCATACCGCACTGTTATTTTCATGTTGTCCCATAAGAAGGAGACTGATTCTGAACAAGGGAAGTCAGCTCTGAACCATGCCCCTGCATATGGTGGGGATATGAGCCTACCGACGGAGGAAGATGCCCCGCTGGCGTCTCGTGGCCCTCGTTTGAGCCCGGCTGTGCGTCGAAGGAGGTCCAAAGCAAGGTCCCCACTCCAGGGCCAGGTCTGGTGCATATATTTGTCCACCGAAGTCACCTGGGCATTGCCAGAACAAACAGTTATGACCATAGTATTGAGTCGATCCGTCCGCTCTTGCAGCGGCTGGTTCATAATATGGTCCCACTTGAGTCGAAAGCTGACGGTGTGCTGCCGAGGTGGCTCTCGTTTGCTGATCTTCTCGGTCGGGAGTGACTTTAGAATCGTTTGGCGAATCTTGTTGACCGCAAGATCCCCCATTCCGTCGCTCCCCCATTGCAACAACGATCTTTGCCCGAGGCTGGCGACCAGCCAAGCTAGTGCCCTACTCCCGGAGATTACATTGCTGTAACCTGAAAGTCCAGCGAGGTTGATGCTCTCGTCGTCATCTTCGACACCGTGAAAAAGAGTGTCCGAATTGGGGATGGGCTCTTGGTCCGTTGTGGCTTTGCTGTCCCACAACTTCATCTTCTCGGATAAAGACATTTTGTCCAGGTCATAATGCTTTGTAGTAACCTCGTCATCCTGGCAAGCAAGAATGGATTCAAGCTGCAAAGCAATGTCTCTAATTCAAGGTATTTATTAGTCTAGCGTGGCGGTCTATAGATGAAGAGATAGACTTGTCTCGGGCTTACCGATGATGTTTGTGTACAAAGTACATGATGTCCCGGTTGATCTGAGACGCGGATTCGAGGCCCAGCTTGACGGAAAATCCTTTAATAAGCTCAGGAAGGGCGCCCCGCAAACTCGCCAGCTTCTTCACGTCGACGTCGATACTAAGTCTCTTGGCGATCTCATGGGAAAGTTCGGATATGTAGTGTCGAGCGTCGGCTTGAGAAACCGTGGTTGCTGTTGAGTATGTCGTTTTTGCTTCGTCGTCTTCCAGCCGTTCCGATGCCTCAAAGGACGCGGCGTGTTCGTCCACGGTATCGTACTTTTCGTACAGATTCAGAAGCTCGGCCATGGCTTTCAGATGCTGGACCATGAGGCGAGCGGGATTGAGTTCGCACTGGCTCACGATTGCCAGGAGCAGTCCCTCGGCTGCTTCGTCTCCAGCCGTGACATGTGAGCGGGCAACCCCCAGCGCAAAATCAAGCGTCCTCGGACTCCCGTCCCCTTCGACCAGCTTTGAGACATCCGAGACGGTGATATCTTCTTCCTCGTTACTGGGGGCGGAAGTCGAGCGCTCGGTGTGATGGCGATGGCGATCGCGATGGCAGCGTTCATGGCGGCCCTCCTCGAGCAGCCCCTGGGAGCGACTGAGCAGAGCCAGGGCATCTTCGTGGCGATTCCAGCTGTTGAGGAGCTCTGCGGCGTGCAGGATGTGCTGCTGCGTCCGCCGGTGCTCGTATCCCAGGTTTTTGATATGCAAGAGGGTGATGTCCTCAATCACCCGGTCAGCGTCCGCCATTCGGTCCATCTCCGCATACAGGCTTGCGAGGGCGTAGGCGGCTTTCGTCGCGTCCTCATGTGTCGGGCCGACGAGATATCGGTAGCCTTCTGTTGCTTGGAGAAAGAGATTTTCGGCAGGCCTGTGCTTGCCCTGGTCGCGGTGGGACTTGGCCGAGTCAAACAAGGCGAGGAGGTCGCTCCGTGTGAGCCCCTTCCAACTTAGGGGCACATGAAACCCACGGCTCATGCCGGGGTCTGCCTCGTCATCGTCGACGCTGTCGGCCATGGAGAGGGCGGGTGAGCTAACTGTGGACTCTTGCAGCTCAATGACCTGTTGGCCGGGCGAGGGAGGCGGGCTCTCAGCTGGTGACTGGCGATCGGCTGTTTCGCGTGCCGCGATTGGCGATAGAATTAACGCCGCGGGGGTTTTGTAGGTCACAGAATCTGGTGTCTCCAGATCTGGAAGGGCATGTGTCAGTCCACTATCCCGAGAGGTGCCCGAGGTTTACTAACCCATGACATCGGGGTCGACTCGCGGCTTCTTCGCGCGAACCAGGGTTTTTTCTGCGCGCTCACGGGTCCAAGTTGTACCGCCAGAGGTGAAAACGGTGTCCTTTTTCTCCTCTCGCTTTCGCTTTGTGGCCTTGGCGGTCATGTATTGGGCATGTTTCGCCGACAGGTTCTTGTGCCAGTTCCACACCTTGAACTTTTCCCTGAACAGCTTCTGGCTGAACTTGAAGTCAGCCGATGGTTATCATCAAACTACCCACATGGAGTGGGGATGTCGTCAGATATGGGCACTTACGACGCGTCGAATGAGTGCTCTTCCTTCATGGTACGCACTATCTTGGATAGGCTGTACTTCTTCTCAAAGAACAATGCATGCAGCGCCTCACGGTGGCTGTCCCAGTCCAAGTTGCCGTACTTGGATCGCGACCCTCGTGGTCGGCTGGTTCCTGGGTTCGGCCGATGCGAGGGTTGGTTTCCATGAGCATCTGCTGCCGCATTGAGTTGCGCCAGGGTCTCGTGCGAAGACTCGAGCCCTGAAGATGCAGCAGCGACCGGCAATGCTGCGCCGGGAACATATGAGGGAACCCCTGGCGTGGACATCACGATGTCCTGGCCATGCGAGTCCAAGCCCCGCTGCGGATTCCCCTCAGCTTGAGGCCCGGGGTGGTGGGCGGGATGGTAGCCCCATGGGTGGAGAGGAAAATAATGATTGTTCATGTTAGGAACCAACTGTCAAGGGTGGGTGCTGTGATGGTGAACGTCAAGAATCGGGCGGCAGACGTGGGATTCCAGTCTCTGTCGATGAAAGGGTGAAAGTCTAGGGTCAGGGGCGCACCAGGAGACTCGGTGCACTCTATATTGGTCTTCTGGACACTAAAGTTCCCAAAACGACCTTTGGCGGTTCGTGCACTGCAAGTCGCGCGCATGAATTAAGGCGACACCATGCATCGGTCTTGTTGCCTTGGCTGCAAGCTGACTGCGGGGCCATCGGCGTGGAAAAAGGCTTCTGGTTGGCTGCTCAGAGACCCCAAAAGTTCGTGTTGCCCCAGCAAAAGGCACAAGCCAATCAAACGAGAAGGCACAAAACCGGGGCCGCTGTGCTCTGGGAGGAAACAAGGCACAGAACCATGGTCTTTGCGGTCCAGAGAAAGGCGAGGCATGACCGCCATGATGCTCTCCAGAACGTGAGAGCGTTGTTTCGCTCGCTTCCGAAAGACCTGCCCAGTTGTGTGGTCTTGCGCCCGGGAGAATTTGTGGTGTTTTGCTCCAGGTGCTTTCCTTCCTAAAACATGGACAGCGGGCAGAAAAAATAGGGGACTGTCGTGATTTATAGTCTGGTCTCCTCTTCTTCTGTTGCAACAATGGAGACCTTGATGTTCGGTTCATCAATAGTCGTTGGGTTTCGGTAACACAACCTGACACGTATCTGTACCTGACCTTTGGGAGTTTCGTCGAACTTTCATGATGTCTACCAGATCATGCGCATCAGCAGCCACCACCGGCGATCAAGTGTAGCTCTACTCTCCCTCCACTTGCTCATGGTAACGGGCTAACGCCAGAGCAGTGTCGACACGGAGAGTCGAGCATTCATCTCGAACAGATACATAGATTCTGCCGAGCAGCCTCTCGCCAAAAGGCTCGAGTTCCCACACTCAAGCAAGAGGCCGCAGCTCAGGGTCAGGGACATTGCGAAGTGGCTGGACGAATGGCAAGCGACTTGGGAAAAGCTGGGCGAAAGTTCAGACTAGCCGCATATTGTATGTCATTCTATGCATCTGGTGTTGGAGGTAGTGGACAGGCGTAGTCATACTGTATTGTGTGGTTGAGTGTTGTGGCAATGCGCAAGCCCACCAGCTTCTTCTGGTGGGATTTCCACCCACCTTTGCTCCCCCACTCAATCCATCAACATATTCGTCTCTCTCTCGTGCAGCCCCAAGATATCTCCATCGCGAACGCGCGGGAGGTGTCCCGGAGGACTCGGTGGGCGTGAACGAAGTAGAATGGGCGACGCCTTCCGGGCCCCGTCGCCGGTGCTGTTTGTAGTCGTTACGGAGGCGGCGATGGCCCGGAACGCGAACGGGATCTCGTCCTGCAAAACATCAGGCGAAAGAGTAAGTCTGGTCTGCTGAGTCATCATTTGCAGTCGTGCAACACCTAAGATTTTGCTTGCGCGCTCGATCCATCGGGACAAAGGTCGACTTCTGGAATGAATGTCAAACTAGCAGGGCAAGAGACAAGTTAAGGTAAGCGACTCGGGGATGCTCTTGCCGTCAGTCGATTTCGGGGCGATGCGCGAAGTCTGTGGGCTTGCGCCTTCCTCACTGGAAGTCTCCCCGCTGTCTCGGCAATTGCGGGAAGAAGGTACGAGCGTTAGTGGGGCTTGCCTCAGCAGAGCCTCCTCCGGATTCTGGGGTAGCCCCTCACCGTAAACGCAGTCAAACGCGGGCACTGTGACGCGTCTGCCTAGCGCCCATTCCTGATGGAGCCCGTCTGGACTTTTGGCAACTTTCTTTTGACGTCGCAGTCAGAGAGCTCCGGCAGATTGTATTCGGCCCGCAAACACCACCGCGACTCGTCGGGAACCACGGATGACGACACGGCCGTGGGCAAGGTGGGCTCTTCTTAACCGGTGTGCTGGTGTGGCAGCCCGCCCGTCCGGCGGAAACTGTGGCGTCTGCAATGGTAGGGCGTTGCGCACCCCGCCACGCCCGCCTCCGCACTCGCGCAAATCGCTGGGCTTGGAGCATCCGGGGCTACACCTCCTCCAGGATAAATAATCCTAGCGTGATACTTGGCCCACTTTTTCCAATATTTTAAGCAGCCACTGATGAAATTCCCTACCTAAGTCACTCTTCTAGCACTTTCTATAGGAAAAGTACTTACGAATTAAATCCCTAGTATAGCACTGGCACCGGTACCTACAACTTACAACTATACCTATAATTATACCTATAACTATACCTATGGCTATATCTGTAATAGATATATAGGCGTTAGTTAACAATAGTGATATCTATAGGTTGCTCTATGCCTAGCGGTTCTACTAGCTTTAATTACAATGTCGAGCTCAAGATACTATTTAACGTAGCCCTGTTTTATAGGGCCTATAGCACTCAATACCCTTTATATATGACGAGAAGCTTTAGATCCGAACCTTATATAACTATATAAAATAGGACTACTTTATAATAGCCTGAGCTATAGGTAAGATATTCTATTAAGTCTAAGATATTTTAATAGGCCTACTAACCCTATAAAAGAACTATTATAGCTATAACGTACTTTATAAGCGAGCCGGTCATATAAGCGAGTCGGTCACTTTCTATGACCCTCTGAACACTATCCTCAATTGCAAAACAACAAGATTAGGAACCAACTATAATTACATCAGAAACAGCTGAATCAGATGCTTCTACAGCCTCCTGACAAGTGCGGGCATTATGGCCAGGCTTGCCACATACGCCACAGCACCGAACCCTTGTACGACCCCCCCCTGTACTACCACTATCCTGCTCCTTTTCTTGCGCCACCTCCCTAACCATGGCCTTCTAGTCCAATTGATCCTTTGCATCTTGTACTATAAGTGATCCTCCAAGCTGTACGCATGTTCTTTTGGCTCTCCGGCGCTTACTAAGTGCCTCATTGGCCTTGTGGAGCGAAGAGACCTCTGACTGAAGTAGGGCCACCTGGTGCATTATAGCTATTGTACCCTTGGTAAGCTGGTCCATAGCAGCCAATATCGAAGTCGGAGAGCTGTTTTGATGGTTGGCAATACGAGTCTTGATAAGCG
>MU854763.1:0-12755 GCA_033296685.1 Parachaetomium inaequale | reverse complement strand
TTTCCTCTCTTTTCTTCAAGTTTAGTATGCTCGTAGAGTCGTCATCAGCTAGTTGTAATATACTCATTGAGACCGTTATACTAAGAAAGCTACCACTCGCTTATACTCACCGCTCGCTTATAAAATATATTAGATAACTTAAATCAAATATAGGCTTAACTTATCTAAAACCTAAAAACATTATAGGTTATAGATTCTACCTATAACTCGTTTTATAGGTTATAGGTAGGTAGGACCTATATTTCACTTCGGTTACCTAGAGGTACCCGGGGGTGGGTAATTCCCAGGCCTAGTGTTACGAATATAGCCATATGCGGTGACCCGAGACAGGGCGTACGGGGTACAACCTAGGCCAATCGCTTAGCTAGCCAGTCAAGGGGTGATCGTAGCGGTCGAGCTACGATGACAGCGAGCTTTAGGCAGTCGGAGTGAGCGCTACGCGATCACCTCGACATGGAAAGCTTGGATCGTGGAGGTCGGGTTTCGAGCGCTGCAATCTAGGTACGTAGATAGCGGTATATAGCTATGCGTCTGGGGGACTCTGGGAGTTCTCCAGTAAGCAATTCACACCTAGTATTGAGACGCCCTTCAGTATTGAGAGAGACATCATTGCGTTCTTGTGAACCCTTTGGCTTCACCAAACCTTTGACCTACCGTGACGATACCTCTGCTGAACCCTTTCAGAGTCAGGTCTGACCGGGTTTGTCACACCTAGCAGCAACCTCTCCAGTGTCGCCAATGATGAATCCAGGGATAGTTTGGGCAATGAAAGTCGCATGAGCAGTCTGTCCAATACGAAATCCAACAAGCCTGGAAGCAAGGAACTTCCTGTTTGAACCCATGCTTGCCCCTAATCCCACCGCAGTTGCTGGGCAACTAAGTTAGTACATCCATGTCTTCGTCTGCCGTCTCCAGGCCAAGGCTCCGAACAAATCTGTTGGATCAAACGGATGACTGGCCCTATATTGTCGGGCGGATGACCTATCTAGTTATAGCGTTTATACCTTACTTAGCGCCTGAGCCCCTGATTTTTAGAGGTCTTTTAGCCTCCTCTAGACTTGCTTACCCCATTCAATCCTATTTTATAAGATATCTAGTCAAGACGACAAGCAGACCAGTAAGGGCTCTCCCACTTCAGCTCGAACCTCACGTTGCCCTTGCCAAAGTCCTCCTCCAGCTCCCCCTTCGACTCGCCCCATTCGGCATTGAGTGCCTCATCAAGCTCCCTCCAACCCGACATCTCCGACGGCGCGATAACCACGCTCTTCAAGTTCGGGTACCTTCCAACCGCAACCACCTTCGCAAACCTCAACATCGCCGAACTCATCTCCTCCTTGTCGGGCTGCCAAAACGTGACCTCCCTGATCGAAGGTGCAAACAAAGCCGACAAGAAGCTATCCACCTTCGCATGCCGATTCTTCCTCACCCACGCCCTCCTCAACGCACCCAGAGCATGCCCATCCACCTTGAGCACCTCCAACTTCTCAAAGTCCTTCAACGAATCCCGCTCCCCATCCCCCTGCTCCGTATCACTCCTAATATCCAACCTCAACTCCCTTAACGAATCCCTCCTCCGCTCAACCGCATCCCACGCGTCCGTCGTCCGCCTGTCCGCGCAGTCGTCGTACGAATCGGCCATCGCGGCCCACCGCAGCGCGAGAACCTCCAGCTTGGGCGCGGCGTCGAGCAGCGCGGTGAGCGCTTCCGGCGATATGGAGCAGTCGTCCTGGAAGTAGAGCCGGCGAAGGCTGGGCATTGGTGTCGCGGACCCGTAGCCGCAGTTTGGCGAGGGCAGGCAGAGCGAGTCGAGGTTGGGCGCGGCGCGGATGATGGTGTCGATGGCATCCATGTTTACGTCGAAGCGGTCGCCGGCGATGAAGTAGTGGGATACTTCGAGGGATTTGAGTTTGGTCAGGAAGGGCGGGCGGGTTTTGACAAGTTGGGAGAGGAGGTGCAGGTTCCAGTCGTAGTCGAGGGGGACCCGGAGGTATTCGAGGTCGGGGGTGTGGGCGAGGACGAGCTCGAGCGGTAGCAGGCGGAACTCAGGGTCGCCGTCGATGTTCCAGTGATCGGGGACGGCGGGTAGGCCGAGCTGGATGATGCTGTCATGGACAAATTTCCGGTCCCAGGGTTCGAGTTCCTCGCACGGCTCGCGAAACATGAGGAACCGCATGTGCTGGGCGAGATCGGGCCGCTGCATGAGCGTGCGGGCGAGACGGAGCAGACGACGGACTTGCCATCGGCCACTATCGGGGTAGCAGAGGAAGACGGTGGGCTGGACGACGTTGCGGAGCCGTTTACATGTCCGAGAGAGGCGCGACATGTCCAGTTGTCCCCGGAACCACTCGTGGCATCCAGGCCGCTGGTTGATACATTCTGGACACGACCATGGGCGCTGCCCTTGGACGCAAACTGGGCACAGAAAGGAGCAGATGTGTCGGATAAGCTCGGTGGGCAGGTCGACGATGCCTCTGTGGGAATTTGCGGTTGCCATGGCAGATTGTGTGAGACAAGAAAGGGAATCGAAAGCTAGTCTAACAAAAACAAAGTTCCGGCTCAACAAGAAACGACTCGAGTCTCGGGGGCTCTGGACTGTTTTGAAGGCCGGCGAAAACGGAGTCTTTGGTTCCGAGCGGTGCTGCCTGCGAGAAGCGGCTGGCTTCGAAGTTGGAATTCAGCTCGTCTTTGTACGCGCAGCACTTGTGTTCTAGGCTAGTCCTGGAAAGATCTGGTTCGCTGACAGGTTGAAGCGACGAGAAGGGGAGCCTATCGGAGGGTGGTGTTGAAGGGGGAAGAACTCCGGCTCTCGCTTTTCCGTCGAAGCGATTGGTTCCTGGCATGTAAGCTTAAACTGAACAAGCTCTGGGACCCTTGTTGATCTCACAGGCCTGGAACATTCTATTGTGTAGAGTTCGGCCAGGGGAAGGGGGTTCGGGTTAGGGTTACTCTCGGAGCTGGCGACCGTGGGGGAGTGCTCCTTGGTGTAGTTGGGAGACGTATGTGAACTACTAGACTTATGTTTGTTTTCATCAGTCAACCGTACTGCTTCTTGGAAGAACTGGACTGGGATGCGACATTCAAGTTCTCGGCTAGCCCTGAATCCCCGCAGGACTACCGCGAGTTTTGACACCCGAAAGGCAACCAACTACGTAAAGAATCAAACGACGACGGGATACATTGCAAGCAGAAATGTCCATTCAAATCTAGCAACATACTTCGCGTCCTTCCCCCACCTTTCTTCCACACCGATCCAAGTATGACATGCTATTCCCCCAACAGAGCTTTCAACGCATCGGCAGGCGTCCGGGTTGGCGCAGCGAGCTCAAGTACTTCCTTGCTTGTTGGGTAAGCCGTGCCCTTTCCCTCCCACAAGCTTCCCATCCCCCGCCGGATAGACAGGATGACATTCTTCGATTCCTGACTTGCCGCGGCCATGGCATCGATGAAAGACGTGTCTTTGTAGCTGACCCTCTCGACTCGAGCGCCGAGGTACTGCTCCACCATCTTCACAATCCGCCCTCCCGTGATGTTTTCGGGCCCATTCAGGACATATTTGGCCCTGTTGTGCACACTAGGGTCTTCAGCGCACAACAGTCGCGCTGCAAAAGTCCCCACCTCATCTGGGTCGATGATGCCAACAGGGCCGTCTTCAGATAGCATCAACCGAAGCGTATCCTGTTTTCCAGTCTTGCGGTAGTGCTTGATGAATTCCGCGGCGGGGGCGAGGCAGTAGTTGGTGAAGAGGTTCGGCTGGAGTGAAGTCCACTGCAAGGCTTGAAATTCAGGCGAGCCGAGCAGAGCTTCGATGGCCCAATGCGAGCGCGGATAATAGGCGTCGGAATCCGGCCGAACGCTCGCAGCGGCCGTGGAGATTCGCACAACGTACTGGACGCCTGCTTGGAGGGCCGCGAGGTGGAACGTCGATTCTTCAGCGAATTGGTTCGGCTGGTTGTGGGATGCGATGAACGCTCTGACAACTTCGTGCTCGCGGAGCCACTCGGTAGTGATTTCAACCCAGTTTTGCTCCAGTACCGAGACGTTGGGGAGCGTAGCGAGGTGCTGTGCCACCGGGTTGCTCAGAGAACGTGTGAGGGCAACGACTCGATGACCAGACAAAGTGCTGCTTGCGTTGAAATGTTTTGAGAGGGTTTCGACAACGCTTCGGCCGGTGTTGCCAGTCGCGCCGGCAACAAGGATGGTAGGAGCCATGATGAGTCAATCGGTAATGAGATAGTATAGGCAGAGGAGGTTGGTGATGGATCATGGGAAAGCGTCTTGTCAGATGGAGGCGTTCCACGTCCTTTTTTAACATAAAGATTTTCCCATTAGCTATATCAAGCCGGGCACCCATAACTGCTGTCGGCGTTAGTTGGGTGCTCTTGGAACGCCACTGAGTACTACCAAGGATGATTTGCCCTGTCGCAGCGAATGATGCATCAGAATGATGTCCGAGAAGTCGGCTTGTTGGGGTCCACGACTTGATTAGATCCACAATCTCCGCATTTTCTCCACGTTATCTCCGTACCAGAAACTTTAGTAATCCTTTGGCTTGGACAATTGTCTCCGAAGTTCCTCCGTCGGGGAACATGAGTGGCGCCTGCTTGGTCAGCTATTGTTGGTGTTTTCAAAGCAACAGGGGAAGAAAAGAAAAAAGAAAAAAGAAAAGAAAAAAGAAAAAAGAAAAGAAAAAAGAAAAAAGAAAAGAAAAAGGCTTTCGGCGTTACGACCTGTGCTTGAGCTTGCCCTATTATCACTGATCAACCCTTGAAACTTGAACCCAACAAATACTAGTGGCATTGCCCCAACAAGTATTACACGCTCTCCGATATTGAGATTACCCCTTTCCGCTCTCTTTTATGTGTTCATCCAAACAAGTCCATTCATGTTCAGATTTTCGTTCTTCACGAGAAGAGTCCTGCAAAAGCCAGCGCCATTTGTACCCTATTGAATAACCGAGGAAACACGAAGTAAAAGCTGCTACGGCAAAGAGCAGGGCCAGAATCTATTGTCCCTTAAGTATTAAGAAGCCGTTGTCACAATGACTTGTTCAAGAGTCCGAGTCACTTGTTAATCAGGGCTAAAGATTTCACCAATCGCGTATGCCAATGTTACCTGTATAGTACCTAGGTAGTTCACCACACGGAACTCTCTGAGTCGTGATTGCTACCCTCGTCTTCCCTATTTCCACAGATTGCCATCGCCCGAGATCCTGATGTTTTTCCTCTACTTCGGCCTCTGAATGAATGCGGCTAATATACGCTACATATGACCCGTGCGACCAGTATCCAAAATCTCAATCCACGGCGAAGTCGGGCTCCAGATTACCCGCAGGTATAATGGACGATGCTGTGTATCGCAGCCGGCGGGGCAGGTGCGGGTAAATATAGACTTAACTCATCTGCTTGGAGCGGATAGATGCCATCAATATTGGACGCTGCGAACACCTGTACACCGCGTTAGCGTCCATATTATATTGCCGGCTCGCGGCACTTTGCTCGGCCAGTGCTGGCAGGTCGATATGAGATACAAAGGAGTGGCCACCCCGAACCCCATCCTGCTCCATTGTTCGGCTTTCCGTAAGTCTCTATCATCACGCAGGAACACAAATCTTACGCCCAGCCAAAATGCTCCCCCATCTCGCGACCCTCCTCCTCCTCCCGCTCGGCGCCCTCGCTGCAGCCGTTTCGAGGGAAGACCTCACACTCGCGCCCCGCGCCGTCTCCCCCGACATGTCCTGCGGGGCCTCCAAGAGCTACACGTGCCCGTCCAGCGCCGCCTGCTGCTCGCAGCACGGATGGTGCGGCGCGACCGAGGCGTTCTGCCTGACCACGGCCGGCTGCCAGACGCGCTACTCCAACGCCTCGAGCGCCTGCTACGCGCCCAAGCCCGGCGTCAGCGTCTCCATCGACGGCACCTGCGGGTCGACGGGCGCCGGCAAGAACGGGTATCGGTGTCCTGGGAATGCGACTGTTACGAGCTGTTGCAGTGTTGCGTAAGTGGACTTAGTTTTGATAGGTTGCGATGTGTAGACGGTGCTAACGATGATGGCTAGGGGTTATTGTGGTACAACCGCCGATCATTGTGCTGTCAGCAACGGTTGCCAGGTTGGGTTCGGGAACTGCACTGGAACCAAGACGTCAAGGGATTTGTTTGGTGTTTTACTGTCTTGAATCGGCCAATGAAGGAGAGGGATGAGAGACAAAGAGCCATGGCGATGGGAAACTATGCTGGGGCTGCTGGCTTGAAGCCTGACTCTACTCTTGTTGGGTATTATGAGCTGGTGTTAAAAGACTCAGTCCGTGGCTAAGAGTGATTACCGCAAGACGGAAGGAACGAGAGTAAGAAAGCTAGGGCTCGTACACAAATGCTGGGGGCTGGAGAATGAGCATTTGTCATTCACCACACCTGCCCTCTTCGCCCCATCATAGGCTGTGTCTTGCAAGGGTCGTTACGACCAGGCAACCACCAGCAACTGCCCCCACGAAACGCGAACGCTGCACCGTTCCTGCGCCGGTTGTGACGGATTGCATGCGCTGCGCCGCCCAACAGCTGTGGACGGCCCTGCTCAACTTGAAACCACCAGGCACTTGAAACCACCGGGCCCTTTCTCTCATATCTCCTCTTTCTCTGGTGTTTCCTCTAACTGCTTTCTCTTCGTAAATCATCGAGTTCCAGTTCATCAGCAGCCATGGTTCGGATCGATCCCGAGTTTGTAGCAGCAACCCTGCCCGATGACGAGAAGTATGAAGGAACTGAGGTTGACGCCAACGTTTTACAAGGTTGGTTTACTTCCCACACTCCCTTTGCGCCAACTGGGTGGCCTGGTCATGGGCGCTTCACACCAGTCTCTACACGCACCCGCCTGCACCTCGTTATCCGACATCGGACATAGAGCCACAGACTAACGAGACTATTTCTCAGCCCTTCCCAGCGGCATCACCATCAAATGGTCATCGACGCGTGGCGCCAGCTTCCGGGCCATCCTCAGCAAGCTCGACACCATCTTGGAGGATGGCCAGGAGAAGTCATACTTCATGAAGGTCTACACGGTCTCACGCGCTCTGGACATTGCCCATGACGAGTTCGAAAGCACCAGCAGCTGGCCGCGGTCGTTCCCGGAAACGTTCCCAAGGCTGTTGCCTACGGTGTGTGCGCAAGCGACCCCAACCGGGCCTTCTTCCTCGCCGAGTTCCGCGACATGACCGACGAGCTGCCCGACATCATGGATCTCGTCTCCATCGTTGCCAAGATCCACCAGCAGCCATCCCTGAATGAAAAGTTTGGGTTCAACGTCATGACCTTCAGCGGCAAACATGCGTCTGACAATACCTGGTGCGACACGTGGGAGGAATTTTTCACTCGGGCGATGAGGGACACCAT
This sequence comes from Parachaetomium inaequale, assembly GCA_033296685.1. Taxonomy (NCBI): domain Eukaryota; kingdom Fungi; phylum Ascomycota; class Sordariomycetes; order Sordariales; family Chaetomiaceae; genus Parachaetomium; species Parachaetomium inaequale. Next base: position 5,375 of record MU854763.1, on the reverse strand, counting down.
GGAAGCGAAACTCGCTATCCACGGCCCCGACGAGGAGCTGCAGGAGCTGAGCGAAAAGATACTCACCAAGGTGATCCCCCGACTTATCCGTCCCATGGAGACCGAGGGCCGGCGTATTGAGCCCGTGCTCCTCCACGGCGATCTCTGGCACGGCAATGTGTCTATCGACAACGAGACCAAAGAACCCGTCTTGTACGATCCGTGTTGCTTCTATGGACACAACGACTGTCAGTTCCACTTCCCCAAGCTTCGCCCTTGAAACGCGGTGATCTGACCTGCTTTAGATGATTTCGGAATGTGGAGAGCCTCTCGATGTCGCATGAATCGGGCCCATGTCCAGGCGTACTTCAAGCTGGCAAAGATCACCGAGCCGTCGGAGGACCAGGACGACCGCCAAGCTCTCTACGCCATGCAAGTTGACCTCCCCACAATCGTCAGCTGGAGGCGTTTGGCTAACACAGAATCAGGCGCACCGACCTGTCAACTTCCATTTGCTGGCCGGCAAACAAGAGGATGAGGGAGCTGTAAGAATCCACTCCAGAGGACTGTGTTCTAGAAACTGACTCTTCCCCCGATCAAGTTCTAAGGAGGAGATGAGACGGCTGGTCGCCAAGTATGGAGGTGGGTACGAGGGATACCTTGCTTCGAAGGAGGTCTCTCCGTTGGAGGCTTCTACCAAGATGTAACTAGCTATAAACAGGCCTACCGGAGTTCCAATGGTTAGAGCAATAGGCCACAATCATTGAATACATTTACATGCCAAAACGCTCCCAAGTGTCGATGTTGAGGGTTGAATTGAAATTATGCAAGTTCATTCTCAGGTAGTTCAACATTGTGCATGTACTGGCTTGGTAACCTTTCTCGAATAGCTACGCCCCTCTCCCTACGTGGCCTATGCGGAAGGAGAGGGTCATATCGAGCGAGCCCCCATTCCATCCCCTTTCGCTTCAGCACTTCACCGCTAGCCAGCCTAACAATGGGCCCCAGCATGGACAGAAAAGTAAAGTACCACCCCGAGCCTATGCGTGCCATCAACGGTTCCATGGAGGCGATGCCCGCAGCAGACAGGTCGCAACGGATGATATTGCCCGAGGCGGCGGGGGCACTCGGCTTGTCTTGGAAGATGTCCACCAGCAGAGTCTTGCAGGTCTGAAAGGCTGTCAGCCCTTTGTTGCATGTGTGTATTGTCTCTCGGTCATCGGTGCAGGGGCAGGAGATAGCACGAACCTGAATTATGCAAGTTTCTAAAAAGCCGAGGACGAAGTGGAGGACCAGAGGCGCACTCACATGCTGTCAATCTTGGCATTAGCGGTTCTAAATTCCCAAAGCCTCATCCATTATTTTGCAACTTACAACGTCTTTTTGCATCACCCACCCATATCCCACCATGGGTCCCAAGTGCAGCAGTTGAAGGTATGTCATGGAGCGAAGCCGCGCCCTCTCGATGGGAAATCTATTCAGATCGTTGTCGTTCTTGTCTACCCCCACATGGTCGATCTCCTCTGCCGTGACGGCGTAGTTCCGGTTCAGAAGCCGTCCGTTGAGGTAGCCGCCAACAACAACGCCGCAGCCGATGGAGGGATAACATGCCCCGATGACGGTATCGCTGAACTGCGGGTAGTGTTGTCGGAACATTAGCGCGATGGAAGCCTGGAGGCAGTAGTAAATCATGTAGAAGACTCCGCGAATCAGCAGAATGAGAGATGAGTCTTTGTAAAACATGACGCGGGGCGAGCGGAGAGGGTTTGGGATGCGTCTCTGCCGTCTCGTGTTATTGAGATTCCTTCGTGAGAAGCGTCGGCATGGACGGATTCCTGGCCTTGTCTTTGGATGCGAATACTGGGTATGAGTACGGACAGCAGCGGGCGTCGCCAGACAGGGGGCCGGATTCTCCCGTTCCCCACGATACTGCGCGCCGTCTCGGAGAGGAGAAGAAGCAACAGTAGCAACTCAAAGGCGCCGCACACCAATAAAAACCAAAAGATCCACTGCCAGCTCCCTGAGCCGCCGAGTATCGCGCCGCCGATCAACGGGGCAAGGGTAGGGCCGAGGTTCGTGGCGATCATGGTGACGCCGATGACGCCGCCGCGCTCGCCCGCCGTCACAAGGTCGGCCACCAGCCCGTACGACACGGCGGCGGTGGCCGAGGCACCGAGGCTCTGCACCATGCGCAGGGTCAGCAGGGCAGGGAAACTGCGCTGCAGTGCGAGGCCGAGGTTCGCGGCCGTGTACACGGCAAACATGGCGAGAAACGCGGGGCGTCGGCCCACCACGTCGGCGAGGTCGCCGAATAGGGCGGACGCCACGGCTTGCAGGACCAGGTACGATGTGATGGTCAGGTTGATGAGTTGGACGGAGGCGCCCAAGTCCGTCTCGAGCTGGTTCATGGCCGGGAAGTAGATATTGGCAGTGAGGGGTGAGAACAGCATAGCGAAGCCCGCCAGCGCCGTCATCATGCGCTTCTCTGAGCTGGAGAACACACTGTAGAGGGGTTTAGAAGCAGGGGGTTGCTCTTGATTCGCAGGATCCGAGGAGACAAGTGTTGCGGCTCTCTCCATGTCGTCCGACATGGTGGTCTTGCCCATCGTCATGCTGTTTTCTTTGCTAGAAGAAGGGTCTGGTGCGCTTGGAGTCGTCCTAGCCGGGCTGGCGGCTTTCGAATAAAGACACCTAGCTAGAATCGCTAAAGTCGACTGCGGAGCATCAAGGCGTGTTTCTCATTGCTGATGGTTGGAGTTCATGTTCCCGGAGTACGAAGTGGATGGGATGAATTCGATGTGCCCTGCTTGATTCGGGCCCAACCGAAACATGTGCTAAACCCTGCAACCAACACATTCCGTCCAACGATTAGTTAATAGAGGCTGTGCTGCTCGCGGCAGTACCACTGCCGACGCGAGGCTGAGGCTAATCGCACGGTCACTGGAATAAGAGGAGCCTCATGTTTCCGACGGGAAGCGGCAAGATGAAGAGTGGATGTTGTGGACGGTAAAAAGTGGTGAGATAAGAGGCATTGTATGGTAATTACCTACGTAGCTCGGGTTACAACAGTCCTAGGGTATCTCAAGAAGTCCGGTTTACGTAGCTATGTCTTTACCGTGTAATATGTTGTGGATTGTGTACTGTGTAAGTACTAGTGAGATAGTAGATTTTTCCTCGATCAAGCGATGATCCATTGCTGATATAAAAGCGAGTACATATTTTCTTCTGCCCAAGCTCACATGTGCGAGCCACCCCCACTAATATCTCGCTAATAATAGAGACCCTTACATCGCGATCATCATTAACATATACGTCTAGGCTCTGGGTTTCCTCCCACTCCATCCCTCTGTTTAGGGTGTTTCGGGTGGAAGATGATGGGCGCGAGATGGAGATACCGGTAAACGCGCGGATAGAGTCCTATGTACATAACGCATTACTGAAGCTCGCTTCAGTTAAGCACACTCTAATCAAAACCCCAACCAGCAAACATCAGCTGAAACTCGATGTAGTCACCATACACGATCCCCTCGGGGACCTTCAGGCCCTGCACAACCTCCTGCAGCCGGTTCAACAGCCCTGATGATTCCTGCACCGCCGCCCGCGATGGGAACATGCCCTGCACCGCAAAGCTGTTCTCGTCAATCTTAGGGATACGAAACTTTGCAGCGATGCCGCATCCGTCGGGGAGCAGGACTGGCCTGGCCGCGGGAATAGCTGCAATGACGGCGAGCTCTGCCTTTCTGATGAACCGAGCCATCAGGTCGACGTTGGCCTTGCCGGACTGTAGCGCGCGTAGCAGTACAACGCTTGTTTGCACGTGGCCTTCTTGTTTCTGGCGCTGCGCAGAAGAGCCACCCGCGGGCCTGGATGTATATAGGGTCCTGGCGGTGGCGCTGACTTTGGAGAAGGCGCCTGTGGGCGAGGAGGGCGGCCAGGTCATGCTGAAGAGAGGGTACCTCCTGGTTGGAGCGTCAAGTCCATGTGTTGGCCTTGGGAGGCGGCCTTGAAGAAGCGCGCCGAGTTGGTCGAGTTGAGCATCACTTGTCATGGGACGTGGATGTTTAGCTGACAATCTGACAGAAAGCGAGGGGAGGGAGAAGAGAAGACCTACCAAGCAACCCATCCTCCACGAACTCTATTGTTTCATTAGCTTGGTTAAACGAGAGAAGCAAAAGGTTAGCCGCAACGTTCTGCTTCACGTGTTGCGTTATGGTCCTGATATCGGCATCCGTGCCTTGATCCACTCTCCACATGTACACACATTCACACGCGTCGTGCATTTGAGCCTCGATCAGCAAGCTTGCACCAGGCGCCGCGAGCCGCCTCCTCAACATGGCGGCCTTAAACTGCGCGACCCTCTCGAGCGGAACGTTTAGCACCACCTGTCCATCGCTCTCGTGCCTGACATTCAGCCCCGTCACCTCCGGCCGGTTGAACCCGTTGCCGGCCACGACGCTACTGTCCATGCTCGCAGCGGTGAGCTTGGGCGTCCGGTCGCGGTCCACGTAAAAGGGGAAGGGAAACCACGGGGACGGGATAGGGCCGCCCTGATTGACGCGGGCTTTGAGGCGTGCGAATGCCTCCATTTCTAAACGGAAGGTCAAGTAAGTTAAAATTAGAGATCTGATGACGGATGTGTGCTTCAGGCTGGGGAAAACGCTCATATGATAGCTCCTTGCGGGACACTGGGAGGTGTCCGGTGGCTCGGGACAGGGCCACAGCCACCTGCAAGGTGTCACCGAAAACCTGCGGCGAGACTGCGCCTCCTTTGGGTCATCCAGCTTTCTGCCGAAAGTTTCCGATCTCTCAGCCTTGTCGACGAAGCTGCTCACGGACATGGAACAACAGCAGAAAATGACGATCGACTGTATGTTTGGGCTTCGGGTTGTATTACTACAAATATCGTACTATAAAATACAAGCTACAAGCTCTGGACCAAGTACTCAAGCTTTTCAGGGACCTCAGATATGTGCTTAAGACTGCTCGCTGTTCCCTCGGCACCCTGCGAGAGGAAGGCCTGTACGATCTCCCGATACCTCTTGCCCATGAGAATCTCCGTCTCGCTGGCAAGCTTAAATAACACATCAGAGATTGATTCCGGGTCTCGGCGACCTCCCTGCAGCTCCGATCTCTCTTCCAGAGGGGTCCAGAGGCCAAGCTCCAGGAGAACCACACCGAGACTGTAGACATCGTGGGCCATGGTGCAACGCACGTGCGTGGTGGTATCCTGGAGCGACGGATGTATGTAAAGCGCAATCTCCAGTGGCAGGGCCGCTCGTCGTGCGCCTGGGACCGTGTCGGCGTCGTCGCTCCTCGCGCCCTCAAAGCCAACTAGGTAAGTCGCCCCCCCCCCCCCCCCCCCCCCCCCCCCCCCCCCCCCCCCCCCCCCCCCCCCC
>MU854762.1:0-12854 GCA_033296685.1 Parachaetomium inaequale | reverse complement strand
CATCCTCAATCCCTTCGACCTGGGTGGGCCCACGAAGCGACCAATCAGTGGGTACCGCAGCGGATCCACAGCAATCCCTTCGAGTCGAAGGGATTGTGGCATACCAGACAGAGGCTAGTATTCTTCAGGAAAACTAGCCTTTAAGTTAGCTGTACGGCCGGCTTCTATAATAGTACGGCCAGCCCTCTCCGCTATAGGGTTCTATTAAAGGCAGTCTAGCGATATAGTTGTTAGCTTCTTGCCCCATTAGTAGCACTATTCCTCGAGCTTCTTTATAGAAAACTCAGTGCTATTGTCAATATAAACTTCCTGAACTAGGATACTGCCCGACTAGACCTCTATAAAGTTGATATAGTTAGTAAGTTCCTCGAAGCTATTAGACTTGGTTATAGTAGCGATATACCAGTAGTATATAGAGTATTGGTCGACGATGTAGATAGCGTAGTTCTTACTACTAACACCAGTTGGTTTATAAGGAATTAAGTCTATATAGATCCTCTATAGGGCGCGCATCGCCTTAGGCAGATAGTTATAGGAGATGATCTAGGTCGATTTGCCAAGGTAGCAGAACCTGCAATAGTAAGCATACACGTCGTAGGTATTGATCTTGATGCCTGCTAACTTGCAAGCGGCGATGACCCTGTCTATAGACATATATATCAGGCGGCGATATATAACCTCGTAGTCGATCGTAGGAAGAGCGAAGTGCTAGATAGCAACGAGGACAATATCGTCGGCCTCCTTTATAGGGATAGAATCGAGGTTGAACATAGAAACGTTGCCGACCTAGTCAAGTTGGGCAATTTCCTGGCCTATATCATTGAATACCAGACGATCTTCTATACCGTTGAATATCATACTACAGCGATATAACTATCTAGTCGAAACTAAGTTGAAAGGAGTATTAATTAAGTAGATAGCATTAGGGATAACCAAGTTAGTCAAACTGCTATAAGAGCGGTTACAAGAGAGGGTAATAGTACCTCCTAACGTAAAGTTAGATATATCTCTATTAGCGGCAGCGATCTTAATAGGGCGATCTAGCTCTATAAGATCGTCGAACCACTTGGTATTATTGAATATACTACTAGAGGCGTCCGAATCAAGGTATACTATATCCTTATTGATCTTTATATCTAGAGAAACAGCCCCTACCACTGCTAAGGCGATCACCTCGTCCTCCTAGTCTATAATAGAGTCCTTAGTAGGCTCGGCAAAAGAGAGGACGTCGATAGCTATTATAAAGTAACGGGTATCAACCGTTAAATTAGTATTGACATCGTTTATTACACTAGAGTTGAAGTTGAGAACACTATAGTTAGCATTATTGTTATTATTATTATTGTTAGTTAAAGGCGTTGAGTTTAGTTGTATTACGCTCTATTGCGACTTCCTCGCCGCCTTTTGAGCATCGTATATAGCCTTCAGTTCTAGATAGGCTACCTAGTATCCCTCTCTTCTATTTGTATAATAGTACTTATAGAGGTTGTAATATAGGTATCTTATCGCCTAAGGGTAGAACTTCTTCTTATACTATAGGTCGCTATAGGGAATACCTTGTTAGCCGTTATTCCAAGACAGCTATAATACCTATATTACATTGGAATTGCCGTTGTTCTTCTTCTTACTACTAGGTTATATTACAGCAGCTATATTAAGCATTGCTTGTTCGTTCGCCTTTATTGTGATTAGGGTTAGCAAGGTCTTATAATCGAGCTTGCCGGTCTATAACTAGAAGCGTAATATATCAACCTAGTTAATATCGTAAGTCTTTAGACTATAGAGAAGGTTAGCTTACAAAAGCTTATCGGGAATAACAATACTAATATCCTTAAGCTTCGCAACGATATAATAGAACCGGGCGATAAAGGTACGAAGGTTGTCGTATTTATTGGTATTGATATAGAAAAGTTCTTCGGCCAGAGTATACTAGCCCTTATCTAACATTCCTCCTATAGTATTATATATAGCTATATAAAGGACTTATAGGTTGAACTCGTCCACTTCCTCTATCCAGCTATAGCTCTTGATAATATCTATAACCGGTTCAATAGACTTAGAGATAGCGATATATACCGTAGCCCTCTGAACTCGGTATCGGTTGCGGACCTTGGCTTCGGCGCCTATAGCTAGGGCGACAGCAGTGCTATCGATGAACTTCGTGAGATTGAGAAGGTGGAAATTGCTATAGATCGACCGCTTCCACGCCTCTATATTTTAGTCGCCTTTCAACGGCGTAATTGTCAGGATATTGATCTTGCTTATATCGACGCCTTTGTTATTATCGTAGTCGGCCATCCTGGCTTATAGAGGACGACGTCAACGTCGCTGATCTTGTTCTTGATAAGTCGCTTCTTCGCGATAATGGAGAGGGTAAGATACCAATAAAACCTCTCTGGAAGAGGATACAAAGGCTGGAAAAGGCTAGATTTGACTATAAAACTAGTGACAAAGAGATCTTGAGTGCCGACTGTGCCGGGCTTGTATGTTAGTCAAAATTGACCGATTGTTGACTGCTGATGCCGAACGACGCGCTTGCGATCGTCAACAATAGCGATACGGCGCAATCGCGACTTTCCTACTACTGGAAAAGCCTCAATATTGCCGGAAAAGGGAAAGAAAATGCGCTATTGATATGCGCGAGGGCTCATAACCTCTAGAGGTGTAGAGGCATACAGGGAAAAGAGTAGTGGATGATATTGATCGATCATGACGCGGTTGTCGATGGTTGCCAACCGCGCCTGGAAAAGGTGGGTGGGCTTGCGCCATGGCCACCTGTGGGGCAGGTGCCACACAGGTGCCAACACCAAGTCTTCGAGTTCCTGTTGCCGTGGAAGTAACTGAGCCCGTTGTTCCTTGGCGCTTTTACCAGCGAAACGCAGCCTCAACCTCTCGCCCTTGATCCAAGCAGTGCGGTTAGTTCTGAAGTAAACAAGCCAGCGCCGAAGAGCCGTCTGTTCAGTGTGGAGGTCTTTCTTCAGCCTCCGTCCTTCGTCGGTTTGCTTGATGGCGATGCGGTTGTATTCGTCAGCTGCAGCACGAAGACGGGCATCGCCAACAACAACAGGACCGTATCTGGCGACGAGCTTGTTGCGCTTGGACGCAACCCACGATGCAACTGCTTGGCGGTTACGGCTCTTTTGCTGGTTCTGTTCCTGGATGGCGAGCAACGCAAGCGCTTGATTCGCCTTGTCCCGCTTGGCAAGAACCCTGCAGGTAGTTGGACTGACAGGTGTTTGATGGGCTACAGATTCTGCAAGCTTGTTCTGATGTAGTCGTCGTACCGCTGGATATCGACGCGGTTTAACTGGGGGGTGACTGCTTCGCTCCACGGCACTGTCTTCTTTGGTGGCGTCTTTAAACTGGGGTCTCTCATCGCTGGATCCAACTCGCCACGTTCGACTGCAGCATCCTCCTGCAGCCGCTTAAGTGTCGATCTGGAAGGTGATTTGGTTCCTTGCTCCACGTATCCGCAATGTAGCCGGGTTTAGAGCGTAAGATACCTTCGTTGGTAACAGAGGAAATGGGGTCTGGGATACGCAAGAGGATAGGCTCTGGATTCCAGGGGTTCAGTCCAGAGTTCTTCCATGCCGACAGGATGTTCGCCTTGCTTCAAGATATCCTGTTGATGGTAGTGCTTGCAGATCTGGAAGATGCCGACGTCGAGAGGCTGGCAGTAGTGTGTGGTATGGGGCGGCAACAGGAAGAGGATGACGTTGGCTGCAACGCACCGCTGGGAGAACTCTATGGTACAGTGACTCCCGTGGTTATCTAGAAGAAGAAGACGCTTCTCCTCACGGTTGTATGGCCGCGAGTGCTTTTCCCAGTGATCAAACCACTCAAGAGATATCTGGTCGTCAGTGTAACCATTTGGCGATGTCGTCAACACTGCTCCGTCTTCCAGACAGTTATCCAGATGCTTGATCCATAACAACTGGCCGGGAAGGATGACGAAGGCTGGGATAGACCGCCCGGCTGCTGATATACCTTCGAAGACGGTAACCAATGTCCGGTCGTCTGGATTTAACGACTCCACGACATGGATATCAGTGTATGTCCAGACATACCAACGCGGTATCCAGATTCGTCTTTATTCCATTCGTTGTCATCTAGAATACCCGCCTTTTCCTTGGTCTGGCGGTATAGCTCGTACATCTCCCGCAAGTCGTCTCTCTTCTGTGCGGTCTTCCGAACCCATGCCTTTGACTTCGTCTTGACGGAGTGGAACAAGTCTGTTTTGCGGCGCATATATCGACCAGCCCATCTTCGCGTAGCAGAGGGCTCGCGGTTGTTGGCTTCAAGCAGTGCGTTGGCAACCTTTGCAATTTGGACGTCGGTAAGCTGGGTCCCTGCAAAAGAGCCCCTATTAGCTAACGTTAACATCACAGGCCAACCATCGACATACCGATCGACAACTGCGTATTGACCCAAGCAAAGAGCGCAAGCTCTTCTACGGAGGACCCTACCAAAACACTTTTCTCACCGCCTTTGTGCCAAGACTACAAGCCCCTGTAACCAAGCCCCTGAAATTAGATAGCCCAGACGTGAAGCTATTCAGTGCTGGGCCCTGGCCCAGTAACTACATCCTCCCGGCGTTGTTTGGGCCTCCCTTCTTTGTAATCGTTGCCTCCTTCGAGCCGAATAACCTCCTGAATATAGAATAGGATCCTCTTAATCCATACCTATATTCTACTCTGTTCCAAGTCCTCCCACGCCTGCTTCTATATAGCTTCGGCCTCCTTTTTGCTTTTTGGAGCCCCTTTCTTTGTTGTTTGGCGCTTCAGATACGGCCAACAGGGCTCAATCATATTGAGATCTAGGGAATTAGGGCACTAGACTAATCTTATAACCTCTGTAGTACTGAAGACGATAGCTTGTGCCTAGTAGGTATAGGACAGAGCTAAGTCTTCTTGGACAATAGTATTATAGCTATATTCTTTGGTATATAGTATAAGCTTCGATATCAAGATCTCCTTCTAATAGCGATACTAGTCAACGCTAGAGCCTTCTCTTCGTATTAATTTACTGTATTTACTGTCCTACTTCTACTATAGAGGCTTGCCGCCGACGCCACGAAGCTTTAAACGCTATATCTTTGACTCAAGCTCCTACTCTTTACGAAGGATTGGTTCGAGGTTAGCATTCAGCTCTTCAAGATCTTTAACAGCTGCTTTCTTCTCTTATATAGTCTTAGGATACTAGATATAACAAGGCCCCTTTGAATCGTACGAAAAACAGCCCTAGAATTAGAACTCGGCAAAGCCTTTCCAACGCTCTCGAATATAAGACTTGACGTACTACTCTCCTAATATTCTCCAAACACAGTAGCCACCGTAGCGATAGTTAATAACGACAGACGTCTCGTCAGACCAGATAACTCGCTTCCAATCCTCAAGAGTCCAGTCTTTATAGAGGAGACAGAACTAGAACCTCTCCTTCTTTATCCTCTCGGTCAAGCCGGGCTTGTACATTGGCTTCGTCTTCTTCATTCCAGCGGCCCGTAAGATACGCCAGACAGTTATCGGGGAGATAATATCCTCTAGTTCAGCTACAATATAAGCGCAAGTCATCTTACAGCCGTAGCAGTCTTTACGAACTTTTTCAAGGACTATATCTTTATACTCCCCCTACTTCGAAGGACGGCTAGAACAGGGGGCATCGCTGACATAGATATCGAGGATGACTAGAGGAGAGGCTTGTAGATCAAATCTACGTTCGAGAGCTTTGTCAACGAGGTTATTAATAGTATAGGGTTTCATCCTAGTCAGGGCTTCAATCTAATCATTGCTCAGCTATAAGATCAGCTTAAAAGCCAGGGCTTGCGCACGCGTTGCAATATCGTAATGAGGTATAGCTAGTCGGCTGGCTAGTCGGCTTATAGGTAGTATAAAGGAGAGGAAAAGGGGTAGCAAAATAGACAGGATAGGCCAAACTGTGGGGTGTGCCGAATTCAGGGGCGGCTAAATTGCAATTCTGCCGGGCAGAACGTCAAAGGCGGTGAGAAAAGTGTTTTGGTAGGGTCCTCCGTACCGAGTTTAGCTTCGTATTATGGCCACCGTTCTCGGCGCGAGAGTGCCCGCCTTTGACGCGCCGTTGGAGCGTTGCGCGGGGGATTTGCCAGTGGGCTCACTCCCAGCAGTTTAAAGAATCCTATCGATCTAGTTGGCTCAACCTTAGATGTACCATAGCCCTAACTCGTTGATCTGGTCCTCCATGAATAGGGGCATTAGCTTCGAAAACGTGCTTGGCGACAGGGGTGCTCAACAGGCTGCAGCCGCAGCTCGATCACGCGGGGTCTAACCCGAGGGCTGAGAAACCTGGACGGGTCATCCATCCCCGACCGCCGTGCGGAGCAAACATTCCACGTCACTCAGTGCTGCGGCGACGACGCATATCAAAATCTGTCCTCTCCGCGAGCCGTAGAAACAAATCGTTTCCGACAGACGACCTTCTCGAAGACCTTCTCGAAGGACGTGTTGACAACCCAACGCAACGATGGCAGATTCACGCCCAGACGAGGATGGCCAGAATCACCAGGACGGTCAGGACACCGTCAGACTCGCAGCTTGCCGGTCTTGCTCCGATCGCTTCACACACGTTTCGCCAACGGGGGCTGCAGTCGACATTGTAACCGGCGTTCCGGCCCCGGGACTCACATACAAAGCCATATCCCACGTTTGGGGCCCGCCCTGCACCGTCCACATGGTTTGCCAGAAGTGCTCGACGAAACACGGAATTCGTATCCGCAGCCGGGCAACTTTCGACAACATAATGACGCTGGCAGGGCCTGGTGGCACGATCTGGATGGACAACATGTCAATCAACCAGAAGGACAGTGCCGACATCGCTGCGCAGGTCTCGGTGATGGGGGAGATCTACAGCGGGGCCGAACGAGTTTCGGTCCTTTTGCCGGAATCCGACAAGGAGGCATTTGACGTCCTGGCCGACTTGCTCTCCATGGCGACAACACTGTTGAGTCGAAAAGGACAATTTGACCGCACACAGGCCGTGGAGCAGTGGCCAGCGAACGGGCCCGGCTCATTTACGGATACCGGCATGATCGCCAAGCGCTTTTTCACGGTGATGGACGACTTTCAAACGAAACTGAGAGAGTACCAGTACTGGATGCGCGCCTGGACCTTTCAAGAGTGGGCGACGGCGCACGACATCGAGGTCGGTTTGGACATCCCCGGAGAGGAGAGACGTCCAGTCTTGCAAAAGGTCAAGTCGACCATCGTCTACGTCGCCATCATGATCACGGACTACAAGCTCCGCCAGGGACAGTACGCCCGGATGGACATTGGGTTGACTCGCGGCCTCGCAAAGCCCAAGCTCGATCAGATCAAGCGACTGTTTCCTTTTGAGAACGCCTTCGCGTCGCCCAACGAGATACCAGACGCCGAAATCCGCTTCCAGACCTTGATGCCAAACGCAGGAACAAGCGCCCTCCTTGGACTTCGCAGCAACCCCGGGCAGCCGCGCACGGCCGAGGAGCAGTTCAGCGCTCGGTTGCGCCTGATGCTCGATTCTTTCACGGGCATGCACCGGCGGAAAGCGACGTTCGAGGCCGACATGGTTTGCTGTTGGGCTTCCATGTGCAACATCGCTTACCACTATTCCAAGGACGACTCTCTTCCTGTTGCCCTGGCCAAGGTAACGCGGGCTCTGCGGCAGCGCGGAGTCAAGCTCTACAATTTCACGTCCAACGGGCAGCCGGAGCAGGACATCGACCTGGCCTTCTTCGCATACTCGGCGGCCCACGAGCAGGTGAACGCCATAAACATGGCCCCGTTCCCGGATGCGCCTATCTTCTCCGGCCGAGCGGACACTGTGAAGCATTTTGTGACATCTCTCGCGGCTTGTCACAAGCGGCACGCAAACATACCCCACGCCGCGTCAGGAGATGTCCCCGTGCAAGCGGTAGCTGGAGCCGTGGTCGCGCTGGCGACGTCTTTGTCGGACCTTCCTTCGCTTCTCAAAGCGTTCTCATCCGCCACGTCGGGCGGTGATGGAGATGGCATGATGTTTACGAGCCTCATGCCTCTGCTTGTCGCGGCGCTTGCTAGGCTGTCCGCTCAAATGATCGAAACCTCGGCGTTCATCCTCGCGGCGGTCCCCGTGCGTCGAGGAGACCGCAGGGAATACCTCCGCCTTTGGGCGGTGTGTCCATCGTGGGTCGTGGTCGAGGAAGGCGATTTGTACGTGGCAAGGGAGGGCTTGAACGGCACCCTTGTGCTTGTCAAGGAGTCGACCCGCCGCTCCATTGTTGCTTACCTGACGGTCACCGACACCAGATGTGGCACCTTTCTGGCGCCCGTTTCTGAACACGGTCGGTTGGAAATCCTCCTCAGGGCCCCGATAAGGAGCGACATTCTCAGTAGCGGAGATCAGGCGGATCGAAGACTGTCCGCTACCTTGGAACTGGTCGATCCCAGCGTCGTCGCTTCGGACCGTTGTGGCCGGGAGCTGCTATGGCAATCCTTTGGGGATATGGCAGCGTATGCTGCTGCGTCCAGCCCAGGGAATGAAAGGCTCCCTGAGGTTATTGCACGACCCGAGCTTTCCCCCGCGAATATGTCCAGACAGTTACTTGAGCGACTCGGAGAGCCCGATGAGATCAATTGGCGTGCTGTGCTTGCCCCGGCACAGATCGACATCGGTCATCCAGAGCTGATTGCGGGAGGATCGGACGCCGCCAAGCAAACAACGGTGATAGATGCTAATCAAGGAAGCAAGGCAGATGACACTGGCAGGACGAGGCGTCAACGGTTCCTTGACAAGTTCAAGCTTGAGAAGGGTCATAGTAAGAGTTGATTTGTGTGGGACATTGCAATCTGTATTTTTTTCTCCTTTCTCATTCCTACCTCGGCTTTATTCTTCAAATTTGGGTGGTGTCAATCAACGGCGTACGCCTTGTGGCATTGTTAGGCTTTGACAGCAACATGGAGTTCGGGCAAGACTGGCTGTCTACTTCCTCCCAGGGGCATGGTCGGACAAGAAAGAGATCGCATCTGGTCTGGGGACATGCTGATTACAGAGCAAGGCATACTTTATGCTGCATGCCCCACGGCTGGGCTGAGTTAGCGCTGGTTGACCTCGGTGGCTGTGCCTTGCTTGGCCAATCGGAGACAGAGGAGCTGTTTTTAATAGCGCCCCGAGCCATCCAAGACTCCAAACGAGGCGAGCAGCAAGTATACTACACTCGCCCGCTTGAATAGACCGAAGCGCATACTTGATACGTTCTTCGTCTGGAAGGTCGGATACTGCTTGCAGGGCACGCGCGACGAAGTCTGGATTGGAAGGGGCCATTTTGCAGTGAATTGCCGCTATATTGCGCTCTTTGGCGGCTCGGGGATGTCACGGTAACCTTGGCCCGACGCACTGCAACGCGCTGCAACACGCTGCAACATCATTGACGCGATTGACACATACATCGCCAATCGCTGGATGGAAACCCGGCTAGATGGAGCTTGGCATGTAAGTAAGCAGTGGGTTGTATCTAGGGTGGGTGACATGGGTTTGCTAGTAAATTTGTATGGTTGACTATGTTCCAGACCTTGGCTCGAATTAATGGTCGTGGCCCATATTAACGTACCCGACTGTTCGCCTTGGCGGACAGTCGGATTGGGCGATTTTGCAGCCCCGACGAGTATGCTGGTGGCTATTCGTTCTCCTCTAGCCATGCCTTCAGAGTTGACAGCGTAGATGCCGTATCCGGATGACCTACGCCCAATACCTGTTGCCGGAGATCAAAGCAAGTTTGTAGTAGGCCAAGAGCATCTTCGTAACGACCTATGCCCTTCCAAATGAAGGCGAGATTGGCCATGCTGATCAGCGTGTGGGGATGATCGGCCCCGAGCTTCGTCTTGAGAGTCTCTATCACCTGTACGCTCAGCGTCTCCGCCTCCTCCCACCGACCCTGGTACACGTACGTCGCCGCTAGGTTGCCTATGCTGGTCAACGTATGGGGATGATCGGCCCCGAGCTTCGTCTTGCTCGTCTCCATCACCTGCACCTGCAGAGTCTCCGCCTCCTCCCACTGGCCCTGGTTGCCGTATGTCAACGCCAGGTTGTCCATGCTGGTCAGCGTATCTGGATGATCGGCCCCGAGCTTTGTCTTGCGAGTCTCCATCACCTGCACCTGCAGCTTCTCCGATCAGCCCTGGTTGCCGTATGTCAACGCCGGTTGTTCATGCTGGCCAGCAGGTCGGGATGATCGGCCCCGAGCTTCGTCTTGCTGGTCTCTATCACCTGCACCTCTAGCTTCTCCGCCTCCTCCCACCGGCCCTGGTTCCAGTACGTCGACGCTAGGTTGCCCATACTCGTCAGCGTGTCGGGATGATCCGATCCAAGAACTTCCTCTTGTAGCTCAACAGCCTTAAGCTGGAACCTCTTAGTATCTTTCTACTAGCCTCGATATATAAAGAATCCTATAATACAATGTAGTAGAGTCGCTTTCCCGGCTTTCTCGTCCCTCGAACTAGTACCTTCGCTGCTAAGCACTATATACACGTGCGTAAGGTATACGCTACAAACTGCTCAATTCTCATACCGCCCGAATGAGTAGTAGCGTAATACCACCAACAGTACCTACCCGGCAAAGTGCCTCGTCCTGTCCTACTTGACAAGCCAATTTCGCGTTACCAACTGTACGAGCTGGTATATATCCAAGCTATAATCCTTCTCCTCTACTACGAAAGAAAATGCCTTCAGAACCCCTAGAGCTTCTATAAGCTATACCTCTCCTATTGCCTACCACTCTAACTACTCCTTGATATAGCTAGATAAAAACTCTAATAGAATGGCTTGCTAGTCTAAGAGGCCTATAAGCGAGAGAAGATCGCTCACGAAGGTATTCTACCACTAGATCTAATCAAACGATAGAATCTATATTTCCACTACTACGCAAGGAGCTTTTAAATCCCTTCTAGCCATCTCAAAGTCCTGGCTCAGCAGGTCTATAAGGTCCTAGTCACTATTGTCTAGCAGCTCGAGATACCTGCTAATCGATACTGATTTCTCCTATATAAATGTAGCTGCCTAGACTAGTACGAGTAGGAGGTGCTCTAGTCGAGATAAAAGTATCGATAAGGTACTAGGATCGATTCTATCTTCCTCGAGCTTCTTCTCGAGCAGTTCTTTCGACTCGCTTTCGTCTATCTTCTTGACTTCAATTAGTCGTCTACCCTTTATAACTCTTAAGCCTGCCTCCTTGTTCCTCGTTGTCACGAGAATAGATCCGTATATACATTTGGAAATATACTTCCCAAGTCCTCCCGGCCCGCTAGCGAGTTATATATCGTCAGCATTGTCGATCACTATCAGCTACCTGCCGCGGTCCTTCCTCTCTAGCCATCTCTTGTCACCGCACAAGGAATGGGTAGCGAGATGGGTACGAAGGTTACGCGATTCAGGGGCGAGGCCTGTGTCTAGCTATATCAGTAGCTCTGATCCTAATCCGCAGGAGAGGGGATTCTTCCTTCTCCAAGGATCAGTCTCTTATATATAGATATAAATGGGAGACTCGACGGATTGCCTTACGATACCTTTATAACTCTTTATACCGATGCTATCTTCCTTGACCTATTGAGAGTATCCTATTATAAATTCTAATCCTTATTACTCTTAGTTAACCGAGATAGTACTGTTACCTAGCCAATTGTACGACCTAGAACAGATTATTAGGGAAATCAGTCGTAGTATATTACCTACGAACCCTATATAACTCTATAATTTTAAGGATTCGAATCCCCTACGAAGCTTATATACTTTGTCTGAACTAACTACTACCTTAGGACTTGACACTGAAGAAAGAGCCGAGAGGGTACGAAAGCGAATAAGGGAGCTTATAGAATTGAAGGAGCTATAAGTATAAGAGTGAGCGTTGAGAGCCTAGTCGTTCGTAGAAGATAAACCTATACCGAAACGTCGCCGAGAATGATCCGAGTCTTTGAATATAACGTGCTCTATAAGCAAGTCGTAGGTATAAGCGAGTCGTAGCCTCTCTACTACTCTACTAATAATATTCTCAATTATAAAACAACAACACTAGGAACCAACTATAATTACATTAGAAACAACTGAATCAGATGCTTCTGTATCTTCCTGGCAAGTGCGGGCATTATAGCTAGGCTTGCCATATATACTATAGCACCGAACCCTCGTACGACCCCCCCCTGCACCACTACCACCCTGCTCCTTTTCTTGCGCCACCTCTCTAACCACGGCCTTCTGGTCTAGTTGATCCTTTGTATCTTGTACTATAAGTGATCTTCTAAGCTATATATATGTTCTTCTAGCTCTCTGGCGCTTACTAAGTGCCTTGTTAGCCTTGCGGAGCGAAGAGACCTCTGACTGAAGTAGTGCTACCTAGTGTATTATTACTGTCGTACCCTTAGTAAGCTGGTCTATAGTAGCTAATATCGAAGTCGGAGAGCTGTTTTGATAGTTGGCAATGTAAGTCTTTATAAGCGTTGACTGTAAATTAGCTTCTCGGGAGTTGTAAGGTGTCTGGAATACCTAAGGTTGTAGTGTACTAGCTCGTAAGGTTGAGGGTGTTAGTGTACGAAGCTTGATATCCAGCTTGGAAAGTACCCTCTCTAGGTCGTACGGCACTTGGCCGGCCCTTATAAAGCTACCCTAGATATTCTTCTCCGTTATTAAGACGAAGTAGGCCTTGCGAAAGCTATAGAGGAACTCGAGCTTGCTTATATAGTTAATATATATCTGTATCAAGTCCTCGACCTAGCGACTGTACGCCTGCTTCAGTGGCCTAAAGCAGCTAATATTAAGTAGCTATAGGAGGTAGGAAGAGTATAGAGGTATATAGAGTATAATGATCTAATACTCCTAGT
>MU854761.1:0-12975 GCA_033296685.1 Parachaetomium inaequale | reverse complement strand
CCTTTGTAAGGCCCTCGTGCCTTTTTAGGGCCTTGTTGGTAAAAAGGAGGGTCGGGGGGTCTTCGTCAGCCATCCTCCCACTACTAGCCCCCTGTTGGCCAGCCCTCTGTTGTTCCCACCGGGCCTGCCAGTCTAGTTCGACCACTTCGTTGGTAGTCAGCTTCTTGTTTTTCTTCTCCCCTGTTTTCCACCTCTGGCCGGCCCAGTGGCCCACTATCACAGTGGCTTGTTCAGTGGGTGTTGGGCTCTGTGGGCCCTGCCGAGGCCTCCGCCCTGGGCCCCGTTTCTTCCTTCTGAACCTGTGGTAGACCCTGTTGCAAGCCTCTGTGATCAAGTGCCCCGCAGTGGTCCTTCCCGCCCCAATAGTTCTATATTAGCAATAAGGTCTAGCTCTATTTAAAAAATATCAAGACTAATAGACCTTCTAAGAAGCTTAACTAGCTTAACGCTAAGTATACTATTACGGAAGTCATTAGCTCCTATACCTACTACCTAGATACCTCGCCTAGTATTTAGAACGTCTTCTATATTAGTTTATTAAAGAGAGTAGGTAATAACCCTCTACTAATATAGTAGTAGGACGATACCCACCCCCCTATAGTAATCTTAAAGGATAATAAGGGCGAAGAGTAGCTTATTAAGAAAATTTTAGAGACGAAAAATATATACCGAGAAACAAGGCTCCTAGTTAAATAGTCTAGATAGGTAAAACCGACTGTGACAAACCCGGTCAGACCTGACTCTAAAAGGGTTCAGCAGAGGTATCAAGACTGGTTCGGTACTGAAGGTTTGGTGAAGCCAAAGGGTTCACAACAAGATGTTTCTCACTATATCTGAAAGGACATCTCAAGCACAGTGATATATTGCTTACTAGAGGACTCCTAGAGCCCTCTAGAACGAGTAACTATATACTACTGATCTCAGTACTCTATATATCCTATTCCTTTAGACGTAGAGTATATAGATCACTACTTCTATACTCCTAATTGGTTCTATCTAGATCCTGCTCTATCTGTCCTATAGTCCTATAGATAGAGCTTATAGATCAGCCCTACTGCTCTGTTTCCTTAGCAGGGTACCCCGTAGAGCTACCCCCTTGTAGCCCCCTTCCCTGGCCCTGTAACCTTCTTAGATCCGATTGGCTAGGGGCGCCCTACGCCCCTCCGCCTATATATATACTTCCGACTTGTTAGCTTTAATTCGTAACACGATGCCCTTCCCCTGAGGTCGACGTCCTAATAACCTAGTTCCTTTCCGCTATTTCTAAAATAGCGCTAATATCCTACTCCACTACTAGTAAGTACTTCCTTAGTTTCCTCCTTATACCTTCCCGTCGCTTATTATAGCTAACTGTATTCGAAAAAGAGTACCTTCGAAACGTAAAGATAAATCTAGCACGGAACGTCGTCAAGACTGAGCCGAGCTACTCGATCTCCTTAGTATCGAGATAGTCTAGTATACCTGTTACAAAAACAAAGGCCTATCTGATTATTATATAGATCGTAGTTCTAATACTTATAACTATTGCTTATATACTAACAATTCCTCCTATAACTCTTTCGGTTATAGCTCTATAACTATTACTTAGGTAGTAGTATAGAAACGTCGGTTGGACAACGACGAAAGGGAGGCTAACCGCGCCCTAGGTACTACTCTAGCGAAGGTAGAACGGCTATATCGCGTACAGCAGGATTTTAAAGCGAAGGTTGTTCGTATATTTAAGCAGGAGGGTAAAGTCCTTCGTAAGCAGGAGCAGCGCGAGGCTACTCCCCTTCCCCCGGACTTCTAACCTCTAGAGTAAGTTCTCCCCTCTACTTACCGCTTCTTTCGTACTAACGTATATTAGTTTTTCTATCGACCCCCTCGTCAGGCTCGACTAGTCTTTAGATCCTAGCCTTTTATCGGCTGATCCGGGTTCCGTCGGTAGAAATCCATTGTCTTCTCAGGACAGTAGAGGTTCTTAGCTAGTTCCTATAAGTTTTCTATCGAGTCGAAATCCAACTACTTAATTAGATATTCCAGTCGTCCTTCGTTAATATATAAATCGAGGATTTCCTTAACGTCCTATTCCTCTTCCTTGTCCTAAGCTTCGACGGTCGTCGTAAGCTTAGCGTTCTTATACGCTAGTTCGAGGAGTACAATATAGAAGATATTGGTTCTAACTCGTATTGTCGCTAGGAGCGTGATCCAGTAGTTATTCTCCGAAATCCGCTCCTCGATCCTAAATAGTCCGATTTTTTTAAAGTTAAGCTTCCTACTTAGTTAGTTTGTTCGAAGATTCTATATATTAAGGTAGACCTTATCTCCCCTCTCTAGGCGAGGACCCTCGAGCTTATTCTTATCGTAGTACTCTTTTATCCTACCTCTAACGAATTCGAGTTCGTCCCTAAGTATTGTATAAAGTATATATATCTGATCGGCCTTGACTACTGCCCTAGGCACTATAACCGTCGGTCCCTAGCGTAAGTCTACCTAGTATCTGAAGTTCGCGAAGAATAGTATAACTTTCGTAGTCTCTATAGGTAATATATTATATACGAGCTATACTATAGGTAGTAGTATAACCTAGTTGTCTTGCTAAAAGTTGATATAAAGTTAGAGATATTGTTCTACGATTTAGTTAAGTCGTTCTATCTATCTATCCGTCTAAGGATAATAAGCTGTTAAGAGCTTGCTTTTTATTCCTAGGCGCTTTATAAGTACCTACTAGAACTTCGATACGAACTTAGTATCCCTATCCGTAATCTATTCTTTAGGCTATATATAGACCGAAGTAATATATCGATAGATTATATCTATAAGTTGTTCTACTAACTACGACTCCTTATATAGGAAGAAGTAGCTCTACTTAGTAAGTCTATCAACTATAGTAAGGATACTATTGTATATTGTTCCTATTGTTATATCTTTTAATACTAGTAGCTTAGTAATAAAGTCTATTGTTACCGAGCTCTATAGTCGTACTATAACTAGTAGCGGTTAGAGGAGTCCGTAAAGCTTGTGCCTATCTGGCTTGCTCTAGCGACATAGGTCGTATACTACAAGCACTTCCTTAACCTTCTTCTTAAGTCCTAGGAAATCGTAGTATTGCTTGATCCAGGCAACTATTTTAGCGATTCCTATATATCCTCCGAGTCTTGACTCATAGATATTCCTAATAAGTATCTCCTAGGCAGTCTTATCGATATAGACTTTGCTATTGGGCGTTAGCTTGCCTGGCGTCTGATCCTGTTTTTCCCTAAAGATCGCGTAGCACTCCTCGAAGTACTAGAGAAGATGTCTCAAGGAACTACTCTCTAGGGCTTGAAACAGTAGTAGCAAGGCTTTAGCAGTATTACCGAAATGATCTAGTCTCCTACTTAAGGTATCTACTTATACGTTTTCTATACCTTTCTTATAGTAGATAATAAAATTGAACTACGATAGGAACTCTATCTATTATGTCTATCGTCTATTAAGTTCCTTTATAGTTGTGAAATACTATAGGTTCTTATAGTCTATATAGACTTGAACCTTATATATTGTACTACTGAGATAGGGCTTCTATTCTTCGAAGGCCTTGATAATCGCTATCAATTCCTTATTGTAGACCGGATAGTTAAGCTATAGTCCTAAGATCTTTTGTAAGAAGAATATAACGGGGTGAAGCTTACTATTATCGTCCTATTATCTGAGTTGCCCGCCGACTATATAGTTAGATATATCGGTCTTAACCTCGAATAGCTTCCTAGGGTCTAGTAGTATAAGTACTAGGTCGGCGACGATTAGCTTATAGATCTATTAGAATACCTGCTCGTACTCCTCTCTCTATCGGAACTCGACGTCCTTCTTCGTCAGGTCGTATAGAGGTCGTACAATATCGCTAAAGTTCTTAATAAACATCCGATAGAAGTTAGCAAATCCGATAAATCCTTAGACCTCTATTGTCGTTTTAGGCGTAGGCTATATTCTAATAGCCTTAACCTTAGTTAGTTCTATCTGAATCTATCCTAGTATAATCTTATAGCCTAGGAAGATAGTTTTCGTAATATAGAACTTACTCTTGTCCTTGTTAACTAAGAGTTTCTATATATAAAGTATATCTAGCACTTACCTTATATACTTCTTATATTCTTCGAGCGTCTTAGAGAAGATAAGAATATTATCTAGGTAATAGACTATGAATCGGTCTAAGAATAGACGGATCGTATAATCGACAACGGCTTAGAAGGTCGTAGGCGTATTTGTCAGGCCGAAGGGTATTACCTGATACTTAAAGTAGCTGTAGCGGGTACGAAACGCTATCTTCTATTCGTCTCCCTTCTTGATACGAATATAGGTGTATACTATTAGAAGATCGAGACGAGTAAAGTATTACGTTCCTGCTAACTGATTATAGAGCTATACAATTAGGGGTAGGGGGTACCGGTTCTTTACCATTTGATTATTCAGCTATCGGTAGTCTATATATATCCTGAGCTTCCTATCCTTCTTTAGAACGAAGAGAACTAGGTAGCCTATAGGTGATATCGATAGTCTGATGTACCTTATCTTAAGGTTAGTCTCAAGGTATCTCTTTAGCTCTCTGTCCTAGAGTTCGTTAGTATAATACACCTTAAAGAACTTTAACTAGGCGCCTTCCTTGAGTTTAATCTCGTGATCCTATAGTCCGTGATCTAGTAGCCCTTCTATATATTTTACTTCGAACGCCGGGTATCCCTAGTATTCTACTAGAATCTGTCCTATTTCGTTGTTCTTTACTATACCTTCGTAGTATACGAATTTGCTGCTAGCTATGACTTCGGCTATGTCGGCCTACTATACCTACTCCTAGAACTAAGTGTTGCTATAGTTATCGACTAAGATGACAGCGACCTCCTTGGTAGCCTGTTTCAGCGTACCCCCTAGAGTCTACCGTCGGCCTTGATCTAGGTCTGCTTCGTTCAACCCTTCGTGACTACCGCTTCTTCCTAAGTGCGTAGCGGGTCGTCTACCGCTATCCGCCTCTTACAGTAGATCCTGGAAGTATATATGTTTCGTCGTACTACCTTTTCGTGATCCATTGTCTACGCCTCCTATTATATTAGTCGGATATAGTCCCGGTTCTAGTCGGGGCTATAGGTAGCTACCTCCCTTCCAACTAATATCTAGATTATAGTCTTCGTACTAGGGGAATCCTAGGATTATATCCTTCTTAGTCCCTATATCTACGATATCGAGGATAACCTTTATAGTCTTTCCTTCGACTATAATGTCAAGTAGCTCGGTTTTATACTATGCCTACTACGTTGGAAATAGTCCTATAACTATATAAGGGTCCTGTTTCTTCCTCTATAGAACCTAGAGTTAGTTGATCAATCGTAGTAAGATAAGGTTTAGTTCAGACCCTCTATCTACTAGTGCTATAACTTGATATAATCTCTATTATACTAGGATCTAAAGTCTTCTGTCCGTCCTATTATCTATTACTATAGCTACTTCTACTCTCTAGCTATTATCGTTCCTATAGATCCTTATCTAGAGGATTCTTTACTCGATAACTAGACATTGCTAGGTTACTAGTTGTTATTAGATTTTTAGAGGTTGTCGGGCCCCTCGGAGGGCCCCGGGCCGTTTCCCAAGTCCTAGTCGAGTATCGAGGTATCCCTATCTACCTCTTAGCTTAGTTCGGTAGTAGCGCTAGATTCCTATAGCCGTTGCCTATAGCTTCGGACCTCCTCCTTAGATCGGTCCTCTCTAAAGGCCGAGCTTCCCTGCTCTAGCCGTTGTTCCTTCTATTAGTAGTGTTCAAGGGCCTTGGCTTATAAGTACTAGATATACTCGGTACTACTATAGTCGTTAGAGCTACTTAGGAATAATCCTCTGTAGGTTGTTAGCTATATATATCGGGGTCTAGTAAAGATCTTCCCCCTCTCCTTGTACTCGAAGTACTAGAGGAAATCCAACGCTCCTTGTCCTTGATCAAAGGTCTACCTACTCGGTTTTAGCCTACTATCCAGTATTACCTTATAGATCGGCTAGTAATTATAGTTATACTTCTCCTTAAAGTAATACTTATATCTATATACAATGTATTAGAACTAGGGAACCTATATATAGTCCGTTTGTTCGGGATAAAGCCTTCTGGCCTCGCTACTATCGGCCTAGCGAAAGAGACTATTATAGTCGCTCTTCTATATCTCGCTATTGCTCTATCTAATACTAATATACCCTTGGGTTTACTAGTACTAGTACTAATCGTTTAGCTATAGTAATATATACTTATACTTATATATCGAGTTCTAGATCTCAGTAGGACTATAGTCTTCGACGTTCGTATTATAGGGTCTGTCCTAACTAGTATACCCTCTATCGATCGAGTCGTTAAATTAGAAGATTTCCTTGTAGAGCTCGTCCACTTGTTAGGCAACCTCCTTAAGCCTCTTCCCTATTTCTTTACTCGTATCGATCATTCAGTAGATCGTTCCTTAGAGCTATTCTCTCTACTCCTTGAGCTCTTGGACTTATTACTAGAGGTACCCTAGGTCGGGATCGTCCTACTCGTCTATAGTTCTCTATAGTCTATTACTATCCTAGACTAGCTATAGCCCCTAAATATTAGCAATCTACTTAACGTACTAGAGAGCTACTAGTACTATAGGAGGTACCCTTAGCTAGGGTACTTCTCCTTCTTCTATACTATCGCCGTCGCTCTTGGCTATCTACTTAGTTCTATAGAGTATATACTTGTTGTTCACCTATAGGTTCCAGTCGAGTACTACTTCAGTAAAGCTAAGCTACGTATCTATAGAGACTTCGTGTCGAACGAATTCCTCGAGTTCGTATACCTCCTGTAAGCTTTGGTTAGAGACGCTCTTTACGCCGGAAGCTACGCTTTTGCTATCGGATAGACTATCCCAGTCCTAGTGTACGAGCTCCCGATCGATACTCTCTTCAACGTCCTCTGAATTATATTCCCTGCTTATAGCTATAACTTCGACTATATAAGTGTCCTTAGTAATAGCAGCTGTCTTACGCCCTAGGACTAGCTTCTAGCTATCCTTCTTCAGGCTTCTATAGTCCCTTTTAAAGTATCCCTTCTTACTACAATTGAAGCAAGTGATATTAGACCTATCCTTCTTTACTAGGCCTAGAGCTCTTTAGTTAGTGTCTATATCTATAGCGCCTATATAAGTCCTATAAGTAGTACTATATCCGAAGCGCTTCCGCTTATCATTAGGCTTATAGGTCTATAGCTATAGGCTACTTCCGCCCTTATACTACTACTTATACTAGTACTAGCAATCGTTGATCTAGATTACTATAGCGATATACTCGTTGAGGTTATTAGATCGATTAACCTTATAGAGTTTATCCTTAACGTCTTCTTTAAGACTATTATAGAACAGCTATATCAGGCCTTTATCGTTGATTTCAGCCCTAATAGCGTCCTATCTAAAGATTATAGCGTAGACCGCTACCGATTTAGTCTACTTCAGACTAGCGAGTCTCTATTATATATATAGCTTTTTATCGATATCTCTAAATACTTTCTCGAGCTTAGCCTCGAAGCTAGTGTAACTTCGGAAGACTTACTAAGTAAATTCCTCGCGTTCGTCGTTATCGGGATTCTTAAGGAAGTCCCTTAGAGTAGGTTCGAACTATCTAAGAGCCCTTCCCTCGAGGCGTAAGGCGGCGAATACGACCTTGCGGGCCTTGTCGGCGAACTTCTCGGGGTAGTACAGGAGGTATGCCTATATCTGGACTAGAAATCTAGTAAGGGTGTCCTTATCGCCTCTATACTTCGTAGGTACGTCTAGCTTAGCCTTATTGGCCGAGCGTTTAAGCTCAAGCTATATAATATAGGCATTGGCCTAGTCCAGGAGCTGCTAGAACTATACAGCCGTTATAGGCGTAGTGTTGACCTATACAGCTAAGGCCGGCGTCAGGGTGTTTAGAGCTATCGTGGCGTGGATACCTCTGTCCTAAGCTGTGATAGAAACAAAGGGAGTAAGCAATATATAACAAACCCGGTTAGACCTAACTCTAAAAGGGTTTAGCAGAGGT
The DNA here is from genome assembly GCA_033296685.1 of Parachaetomium inaequale. Lineage (NCBI taxonomy): Eukaryota > Fungi > Ascomycota > Sordariomycetes > Sordariales > Chaetomiaceae > Parachaetomium > Parachaetomium inaequale. The sequence continues at coordinate 4,950 of MU854761.1, read as the reverse complement.
ATCAAGACTAGTTCGGTACTAAAGGTTTAGTGAAGCTAAAGGGTTTACAATAAGATGTTTCTTACTATATCTGAAAGGACGTCTCAAGCATAGTGATATATTACTTACTAGAGGACTCCTAGAGCCCTCTAGAACGAGTGACTATATACTACTGATCTTAGTGCTCTATATATCCTGTTCCTTCAGACGTAGAGCATATAGATCACTACTTTCGTACTCCTGATTAGTTCTATCTAGATCCTGCTCTGTCTGTCCTGTAGTCCTATAGACAGAGCTTATAGATCAGCCCTGCTGCTCTGTTTCCTTGGCAGGGTGCCCCGCAGAGCTACCCCCTTGCGGCCCCCTTCTCTGGCCCTGTGACCTTCTCAGATCCGATTGGCTGGGGGCGCCCTGCGCCCCTTCGCCTGCATGCGTGCTTCCGACTTGTTGGCTTTAATTCGTGACACCGACCTAGGAACCATTGGACGCCTTCTTCGAAACGGAAGCTTAGATAAATTTAAGGCTATATATAAGAAGATTTCCCCTTAACTAGAGAGGAGGGGGGGGGTATTGTAATAAGCTAAGCCCTATTACCGGCCTCGGACACTCTCGGCCAAGATACATGACCTGATGCAGCTGCTATAGCGTACATTACGCGCCTATTACTATAACGTAAGACTTAACGAGGCTATTACCATTGCGTATATACTCACTTCGGCTATAAGGAGGGTATCCGGGGAACCGTTCATTCCTTCTACTTTCCTCTTCTCTTCTTCAAGTTTAGTATATTCGTAGAGTCGTCACCAGCTAGTTGCAATACACTCGTTGGGACCGTTACACGTATAATAGGCTACCTAGTACAAGATATTAATCTATACTTTGTAGATACTATTCTTGTTGTCTTTAAGGTACTTAGCCTAGCCTATAGCTTTAGTATTACCTAAGTCCAGACTAAGGTAACCCTCTACGTTAAGGTCGACCCAGACATAAGCATTATACAGGGAAGTAGTGTAGGTGAAAATGGCGTCCTACGCCTGCTAGCCCTCGAGCTGTTGCTTAGCGTTGACGACGTCGTTGTCCCATAGCGACAAGCTGGCGAAGAACTGCCCGCTACGTACGTCGTAGAGCATGCCGAGCTGCACATCTTGACCAAGTGCAGGCTTAGGCAAGACTATGGTGGAGAGGGACATGTTGGTAGATTTCCTAGATAGGCACCAGGTAGGTAGGTAGATAACGGTGATCGCAAGGTTTGAGGTCTAGGGGCATCGGGCGAGCGCAATCTGTACAACGGGAGGGGAGGAGTCGAACGAGACAACAGGGACATGGCAGGGATACACGGCTGGCCGTTACACTCTTTTTAAGACGCCAACACCAATATATGTCGGTGTAGGAGAATAAGGCTCCTCCTGATTAGAAGACTTGTGTTGTTACGACTTTAATCGGTTCCGGCAGCTCGATTTGGCTGTGCAGTGCTTGAAGCAAAGCGATGAGGGAGGGATGGAGGGCGGATTGATACCGGACATAGCACGGATCCGTATATGCACAGAGCGCCGACCGCACGGGGATTTGCGGGTGGCGCTGTTCTACAATGCCCCGTTGGTTGATTTGTGACGCCCCGATCACTATGGGACAGACTGCACGCCAAGCAGAAGATTGGCTGCGGGACCCTGACCGTGAGGAACTGCTCTGAGGAACTCCCAGTAGTCGGAGATAGAGTAGCAGAGGGCAGCCAAGCAATTTGAGTGATCTGAGGCAGAGTACCATGGATCACACACAGGTACAAGGTCCCAAGGGGATTACATAGATATATTTCACTCATTCTTAGGAGCTCTGAGAGTTCCTCAGTTGTCTACTAATTACAAGCTGTACCGACACTTGTTGTGAATCCTTGGGCCTTACCGACGCAGAAGTGCAAGAAAAAGATTCACTGCCAAGCCCTGGCCGACGACAAAAGCTGGCTCGCCGCAGCGCTTTGGTATGTATGCAAGTAATCTGTATATACGGAGTACTTCGTACCCCTCGCTTAATCCCTTGTCGTGTCAGTGTCCTTCCGGAACATGTATCCGTACACAGCCTCGCTCCGTACCGCTCGCTGTTGGAGCCTCCTCTCTTAGCCCCTTTCTTGTGCTCTCGACTTCTTCCCTATCCTCGTTCCTTGCTCTCCTAACCACGTTGGCCATAGGAAAGCCGCGGTTTGACTTGCCTGCCAGCGCCAGTTCCGATTCTGCCTTGCCCCTTGCGTGCCTGGAATGAAACACGAAGCGGTTTGAAGTCGCGCGCGGCTGGCCTTGGTTGTTGGCCTTGGTTGTTGACCATGGGGCTGTTGGGAAGGTGGCTGGTGAGGGTCACCCACCAGGTCTCGTTGGTGGCTAGGTTGCATGCATGAAGGGCAGTGCGCCCCCTGCAGCCTGGGCGGCCGCCCAAAGGCTTGTTGGTTGTCGGGGACGATACATACAGGCGGGCTTCTGCCATCATTCACGTCCTACCAGGTATTTTGCAAACCAGTCGATCATCACCTCTGCACGTCGCCAGAGTCGAGACGGAAAAATGTCAGAACACAGCAGCTCCCATCACCTCAACACACCCCCGGCCGGAACAAAGCGCCGGCGAACAAGTAAGGGCCTTCGGCAACCCGAGCAGACGGCATTACAACAAGATCAGGTTTCATCCGAGCTGTGTTCTCCCCTACACACTTCGACCCCGACATCTCGCCCAACCACCGCTTCACGCTCAACATCTAGTGCACTGGGGTCGCGTGACGCACCGATCGAGATCCTGTCTTTGGGAGATGAGTCGCCATCTGCCTCGCGTGCCGGGCGACGACGGCAGTTGGCTTCGTCTAATACATCGACTCCGAGCCGTCGCCCAAGGCCCGCGCTTCACGCTGCTCGTCCCAAGCCCGAGATTCGGTCCGCCAACGATCCGCTGCCTCGCCAGGTACAACAACAACCCCCAAACAGCGACACCGCTATCGAGGCCCTCATCAGGGAGCCCCCCAAAACCCGCGAGGGCAGAGCCTCCGTCTACGTCATGACCGCCACCCACGAGGAAAACCGTATCGTAAAAGTTGGCTTCACTACCTCCGTCAACCAGCGGATCAAACAACTCGAGCAAACCTGCCGCGGTATCGAATTCCACCGTGAAACCATTGAGCTCCACCCGCCGACGATCGACCTCTACTACGGAACGGTCGAGAGGCTTGCCCATACCGAGCTACAGCGCTTTCGGTACGACTTTGATTGCACCTGCAAAAAACGTCACGCCGAGTACTTTAAAGTCGATGCCGAAAGGGCACGCCACATCGTCCAGCGCTGGACCCAGTTTTGTGAAGCCCGACCGTGGGAGGCAGCCGAAGCCGGCCAGAAGCTTGAGCTCAAGGACCAGTGGCGCGATTGTCTAGCGGGCTGGAAGGAGGAACATGGCCGCCCGGTGGCGGTGAAGGACTTCAACACGCGTTTGGCCCAGTGGGACCGCTTTGTACACACGCCCCGATGGAAGTGGTTGTGGTATGATGTGCGCGTCTGGTCGGCGTGGCTGTCAAAGTTTTGGTGGCAGGCGCTGTTTGTGGTAGTGTGTGTGGTTATTAGGTGTCTGGTGCGGGATCGGGGATGGCTCGCGAGAGGGGCGGAAGGGGCTATGCTGATGACTATCGTGAGTCTGGGCGGGTTTAGGTGCGTGGCTGCTGAGGGTTTGTTTGAGCCATTGTTGAAGACGGGGTGGGCTGCCGCGACGACGGGGCCGGAGAAGGGGGATGACTACAGTAGGAAGGTTATGTACCCGGATGCTTGGGCCGATAGTGGTGATGAAGATGAGGTTAGGGACGACGGAGGTAACGGGGAGGACAAGGATGACATGGGCAATAGGGAGGACAAGAACGACATAGACTATAGAGAGGACAAGGACAACAAGAGTGATAGGGATAACAGGGACAGCACAAACAACAACAATGACATCGACAACAGGGACAAAGGGGACAACAGAGACGACAGGGATGACTCGGACGATTCGAGTGACTCGGACGACTCGGACGACACAAACCATACCGACAACGCAAACCACACCGACTACGCAAACCATACCGACGACGCAAACCACACCGTAATAGTGGATAGGGATAAACATGAGCATGGGAACAACGGGGCTGACGGGGAATGATGGAGACTCCGGGCACGACTTATAGAGCAATTTGACTTGTTTCTTATCTGCTTGCCCAGATTTGCTCCCAACAACTTCTTGGAAGATGAAACGAGAAGTTCACTACCAACCCACTCACCCACTTAGTCCTTCTCAAAAGGGTGTAGGACTGCAAGGTCGACCAGGCCTTGCAGTCTACGGGGTTATATCCGGGCCACGGCACCGCTGTTCTGCTTGTCACGCCGTGACAGAGGAGAGCCCTGGTTATCGCGTCCTGAACGCGAAAACTTCAACGGATGGTTCCCGAGTCACTGCCTGCACCTTTGCATCTTGAGTTTCCACAGTAGCCTTTTTATCGCCCACTTCCACTCTTTGCCCTCCTGCTCCTCTCCCTACTCGGAAGGCTGCGTGTTAGAGGCCTGCTGTGGCAAAACAGTTTCATCGTCGCCCTCCCAGCTTCAGGATTTCTTTGGCAGGACGCTTCGGCTAGAACACGTTGTGTGGCAGGCATCAACGGTGCTAGAGTGTGTAGGACTTGTGGTGGCTAGACGGGGGCGGAACTCACGCTGTAATGATTAGAAATGGGCCGCAGGTTCCGAGCTTCCTACTCCTCGACGAAACACGGGTAGCTTACCTGCCGTGTTGATAATAAGCATAAGGGACTGGCTGAGACTCTCGACGGGCTTGTTCTGTGGGAACCACACAGAGGAGAAAATGTCAACTGTGGGTGGATGTCTCGGTGGATTGAAAAAGCTAAGTTTCTGGGAGGAGAGGAGACCCAAGGCAAGGTGGGCTGTCTGGAGAAATGAAGGCACGTGGTCACGTGGTCTCCCACGA
>MU854760.1:0-12989 GCA_033296685.1 Parachaetomium inaequale | reverse complement strand
TTATCTGAATCAGCGGTTCCTCTCGTACTAAGCTGAATTACCATTGCGATGAGTTGTTCAGTAGGGTAAAACTAACCTGTCTCACGACCCCGTGGCGCTCGCGCGCGACCTCCCCGAGTGCGTGGGCTTCTGCGCTTTCAACGCAGTCCCGGACCTGCCGGCCTGCTCCCAGTCCAGTCTCAACGCCGACCCGCTCTGCCTCTGCGTGGAGGGCGGTGCCGCCTGGGACAACGCGACTCGGGCCTGCTTCAAGGACATACAGGAAGTGGATACAGGGCTGGCGAGCAACGGCACCGTCGTGAACGGAGGCGACAAGTCGACGCAGTGCAACAAGCAAAGGACGCCGACGGCCAGCTCGCGGCCATTTGCAAGGCCACGGGTAACTCCACCGATAAGGCCAAGCAGGTGGTGGACGTGGTGCAGAACCAGTTCGGCATAATCTTCGCAGAGATGTTGACTAATAGCACGGTTAGCGCCAATGATCTGAAGAAGAAAAGCGGCGCCGCGGTCACGAGGTCTGTCTGGATGAGCAAGGCTGGGGTTGGTGTGCTGGCTGCTGCGGTTGGGTTTGCTACTTGGATGCTCTGATTAATCAAGGAGTGCTAGTTTGAGTCGGGTTTATACCTGTATGAACTGAAGTCAAGTACGCGTGAAAATACCCGGCGGGTTGGCCCAAGAGCAACTTTTGTTTGACGAGTGTGACGAGTTTGACAGGAGATGGGTTGCGTTTTGGGCTGGGAGCGCAGGCGATCGCTATGTTTGAGTTACGTACCTCAATAACCACTCGTTTTGAGCGGAATAAACTTGAGCAAGTGCAAGCAGAGAAAAGAGAATGGCCCAGGCACATACATGCCCTATGGTTTCAACTTGGCCGATGGAGCCTCCATCATGTGCCAACCAGGTAATACATCGCAGACAATCAGTTCTGCAAACAACAATCCAGCAAAAAAAGATGAGCCCCCTGGCCTCTTGCCACTGCGTGTGATATGTGACACTCTGCATGGGCCGAGCCGTCACAGCTCCCTCCCAAAAAGATCGACATATCGAACCGCGGATATCCTCTTGTACCCGCACATTCCGCTCACAAAGCCAAACTCGTGGTCATTTCGACAGACCGGGAGATTCTTGATCTCGTCACCATGGTTTTCCACGAGCATGCCATCTCCAGCCCATGCGTCCGATTCCATCGCCCTTTCGAAGAGCATCGTAGCGACCGCAGCCACGGTACCGCCTCGCTCGAGGTAGTTCCTCGTCACCGGCGGCCACTCACTCCTCTTGTTGCGGTACACGTCAAGAACCGTCTCCTCGTCGGGGAGCCGCCCGTCCCTGAGGCAGTGGGCAATGTGATCACACATGTTAATGAAGCCGCGCCGCATTGACTTGTTGGTCTTCAAGTTCTCTCGAACCGACGAGGCGAGATAGCGTAAGTCACGCCCGTTTATCGCGACCCAGGCTGAACCGGTCTCACCCAGATCCTCCGCCAGCATATCATACCGGACCTCCGCCTGACACAGCAGTGCGTAGTGCATCCTAGGACTCAGGAAGCCCCCAATGCACTGCCCGCAGGTGCAACCGTACTTCAGTCGCAGCGTGTAGCGGATTGTGTCGATTCTGGGGATTCTGCTAATGCTGAGTGCATCGTCTGCTGCCGAAGAGATTGCCGATATGTCTCGGTTCGAGAGCTTGGAGAGGTCGAAGATTTCCGTGCCGGTCAGGGCGGCGAGACACGCAATATCCGACTGGGAGAACCCTTCAAACTTGTCCGAGAAAACGGTCGTGACTGCTAGGTGGTTTCGCCTCGTTCTGTATTCCTCTAGACTGCTCTGTAGCGCTTCAAGGGGCGTATGACCTTCAGCGTTGCGCATGTCGGTCAGCATGGGATACTTGGCCAAAATGTAGGAGACTGTCTCTGTCTTCCTGCCCACCGCGGCAAGGTGGAGGATGGTGTTGCCGTATTCGTCGGTGTAGAGCCGTGGTGGAGCGTCCGCCTCGATAGGGAATGCCTCTTGGATTTGGCGGACACACTCCGCATCCGAAGCTGAGGGGTCAGACAGGGTGCTCATGACGGTACGGATTTGCTCAGGTAGCGGCTCCTCCTTCGAATTTTCTGGTCGATTCCAATCCTGGGCGGAGTCCAGACTTCGAGAGGGGTGGCTGCTGTCGTCGGTGAAGGCAAGCCATCCTGAGGTGCCTACTCTTCTGAAACCTAAAGATCGCCAGAAGTGTGCAGAGATTGTGAGCAGCTCTTCAGCAGCCTCCCGACGCTCCTTTCCGTCTTCGCATGCCCGGTCCAGGTCCCGGGTGAGACATCCCAGCTGAGCGAAGGCGAAAAACCCTGTGGACTTGGTCCTCGCCTTGTCCAATATGGCGTTGACGACTTTGGTCCCAATCCGTTGGTGGCGCCAGAGAGGTACAACGCTGAGACTTTCGAACAAGAGAATGTCGCCGTGGTCAAGCTCCTGGCCCCAGACGCCGGATCCTTTTCTGATCCCATGCTCGTAGTACTCCCGGTTCAGGCAGCCGTATCTGTCGAAGAGCTCGAACGCGAGGTCCGATGTTTCTTCGCTCGGTTCTTCCATCTCGACCCAGAAAGCGCGTCTCATGCGTGCGCGTCTGATCAGCTTGACGTTGCAGTCCGCGACCTGCTCATGGCCCACGTTGGCAAGGCCATCAATCTGCTCCAGCCACTTCCAATCTGCGAATTCGTCACAAGACGATCGCTCGGAACCGTACCAGTCTTCATCAGCATCCGGTTCGTCGCTGCCCGTGTCATCGGAACCGCCATCGGCGTCGTCGTATTCTTCTTTTTCTTCTTCGCTGTGGGCCCTTTATTGAGGATAGTTAGTATCGCAGGATGACAAAACGAGGGAATGGAAGAAGATTAGGTACCTCGAGCGGTCGGAGCTGCTCTCTTCAGCAGACCCAGCGATGGGCCCATCTCCATCTGGGCTTAGATCGCCCACAGACGCAGAAGGCCCGGGGTGGTACAGTAATTAGAGGAGTGGGGCTGCACAGGAGTCGGGGGTTGAGCAGGACAGGCAGTAGCTCGGTTAAGCTCAGAGGTCGTGGATGGTCCGTCATCTGCATCCCGGCCGGAGAGTGCCGACTGAAAGTATTTTTCCCAATAATCGTCTGGATTGGGGTCATTTAGAGCCGCTTTGGAAGTTGAACGAACTTTGACGGTGACATGGACCTCGTCGATGTGTTGCTGCGCCAGGAGCTCTGCAACAACCGGGTTGTCGGACTGGTGTGCAGACGGTGAAATTCTGGCCATCTTGGTGCATCTCTGCGAGTCGCTCTCGGCGGGGCTACGAGATCGCTTGGGAAGATCCATTTGAGTACCGCGCACCGTACAAAAAAGGGGCAATTTGAGGAAGGGGGTTGGGATGGACTGGAGGAAATGTACCAAAGTTTGGTCCTGGGGCCGGAAGTTGGAGAGAATTGTGAAATGAAGAGACAACGTGTGGGTCCAGTTGTGAAGATCAAGTCAGTTCAAACAAACACCTGCGGACGGGAGAACTATAGCTGGAAAGTTGGATTCCATGTTGGCTGCCTCAACAGGCATTGCATGAGTTGCCCACGTCGTAGCAAGTTGCCTAAAGCCTCCTGTTTGTCGCGAACGAAACCAACAGGGCGGGGCGCATAGGCGCACTGCAGGTCTCGGCACACAGGGCCCGGCGCTTGGGAGCGCTCGGCAAGAGGTGGGCACAGCGAAAGGCTGGCACCTACTCAAAAAAAAGATGAATATAGTCCGGCGCGTAGTCACACACAGGTTGTCCCAGCTCCGCGGTCGCTCTCATGCAGCCGGACACAGCCTCGCAGGCTGTGCATAATGCATGTCCATCTTGATGTCAGCCCCCCTTTCCCTCAGGGTTGGCGGCTCGTACTCCACGGGTCACTTTCAATCTGAATGAAGGTAGCCCGCCGTGCTCTACACTCGAATCTCGGACTGCTCCTAACTCGCGCCGTTCCGCCAGCTTGGGGCTGTGCCTTGAGGGGCAGCCTCTCCGCCACCAAGGCTCAACCTCAAGAACTCTCTCCGCTCCTCTTCTCGTGTTTCAGTAAAGCGCGCCTGCTTGCGCTTGAGCCTCTCGCACCCGACAGTCTGCGTTTCTTACTACCACTCCTTACCAATCCCTCACAGCTGAAGTACACAGCGTTGGGAGTGATGTCAAGTCCCTTTATCTTACCAGGTACACAGAATTCAGAGGAAAACATGTATATCAGAGGTTAACAGAGAAGGGTAACAGGTCTATTGTCTGCACAAGGCAGCGGACATAAACTACCTACCTGGGTACCTTAGCTATGCATTCTATCAAACTTCAGCCTGAAAACCTTGTTGGTAATACTTGCATTTCACTCCCCTTCTGTCAGTAGCCACACACACCACTTACAGCAGGGAACTAGATAATTCTCTGCCGACCTACCTAAACGAGCAGCATGCTCGAGCCTGTTTCCTTCCCAACTACGAACGTCTTTTCCGAGTCAAAAGCGCTCTGCGGCGCCATCGCGTACCCCCGCTGGTTAGCAACCACTCTCTTCCCTCGCTCGTCCACAAAGTTGCAGCTGAAGTGGGTATGCCCAAACGCCCACATGACGACCGACGGGTTGGTCCAGCACTCCTCGAGGCCGAGGTTTGTCGCAAAGCCCGAGGCGACAGGGCTGCCCTTGTGGCGTATGTCGGTGGCTCTCTCGTCTGTGGTTGGGCTGTGGTGTGTAAAGATGACGATCTGCCGTTGTGGCTGGGTCTGGGAGATCTGGGCGACTTGGGTGTTTAGCCAGCGCAGGTCGGATAGGTGGGCGTCGACATGGTCCTCGACCGTCCAGTTCAGGATCTGCCGGAAGTCGATCAGACGGCCTGCCACGGCAGCGGCCTGGTCTTGGGTAACGCGCGAGAATAGCGTACAGCCGAGCACGGTAAGGATCGTATTGATATCGTAGCGGGTCTGGTCTAGGAAAATGAAGCGGCCTATAGTAGAGCGAGCCTGTAGCCGCTCGATCCGCTTGGCGAACTCGCGGATTCTTTGTCTGGCGGCGGGCCAACTGCCCGAGACTGGCTCGTGGTTTCCCAGGAGGAAGAAACGTTCCAGTATCGGGTAAGCTGCTTCTCGAGAAAGGCAAAGAGGGCGTCGTGGGCCACTTGCCCGATATCGCCGAGCAAGGCGAGATTTGGGGCCGTCTGTTTGAAGTTGTACTCATACGACCCCTGGGTCTCGAGATGGAGGTTCGACACGATTTGGAAGACTGTCGGGGACATGGTTGAGGACGAGATCGGAGATGCTACCAATGGAAGCTGCTGGATTGTTTCCTTGACGTTCCAGGCTTCCAGGTTTAACGGACGACTGTGCCGCAAAACCAGGATCCTGCTCGGCTCACCCCGCTCGTGGTCTTAGGAAGGGTGCGCTTGGAAGTGATGAGTAATCCAGCTAAGGTAGCTTAGGTAGGTATCCAAGTGCGTTTCTTAAGTGTTGCTTGCCTGAGGTGCATACAAGTCTCGATTTCTTTGGCCAGACCGAGCTTGCTGCGGGGAAGTCGATGGCAAGGCACTCTGAAAAGGCTGTCTGCGCCCGTTTAACTTCCGAGACTTTTGGGGCATGCCAAGACACCTATACCGCATTCACCCCGGTTGCCTGCGACTTTTTGAAGGGCCCGGCTTTGCACAGGTACTCGCACGTATCAACCGGTGTTAGTACCTTTTCCCAAGACCAAGACGTCCACGGTTGCAAACTAAATTACCCCGCGGACTGTCCTACTAGTAACGTTACTCTACTTTGACTCGGATTTAGCAACCATCAGCCTCAACTTTCATTTTCTACAATGACGACGGCGCCGAGCCCATCAGGCTCTTCCGCTGCCGAAGTGGAATCGACGAGCCTCTTCCTACGAGAAGCAAACCGTACGCTTCGGCTCTTCCGCGGCGCGCAAACATCCACAGCCGCCGAGGTTGAATATGCGAGTTTGCTCTCTGAAGCTGTAAGATGGTTGCGTGATGGGATCCAGGGATGGAGCCAAACGGCCACTAGGCTTGTCAACGCGGAGTCCGAGTCATGGTTCAAGGAGGCGAGGTTATTCCTCTCTCAACTTGACGCCAGATTGATTCTCGACTCCGACGACAACTCAGACGGAGAGCCTCGCCCTGAAGTATGGACGGTGAGGGTGAGATGGGGACTGACAAACGATGACGTGACGCATTTTGTGAAGAGTTTCGATCATCTCTGGTGGTCTCTGCCAAGAGCACCTCCGAGTCCGGCCTCCGACCAGTAAGTACTACCGGCTCATTATTTGTGTCCTACCCCTCTTTCAGGGTACCGAATAAAGGCTTGGATTCTAACGTGGAGGCAGGACGTCTCAACCTGAATTTATTGGTGGTGTGCCCCATGCACCCGCAACTCTTCTCATCGACAAGCTGCATACCATCAGAAACCGACTCTTCCCGCCACCAAAACTCGGCCCTTGGCTGGACTTGGGCAGAGTACGCCGCTGGCTGGACCACTGCAACGTACACCACATAGCGCATTGCCAGCTCTCGCCTCAAAGCGAGCAGCTTTTCAACCATCTCCCGCGACGCCTAATCGACGTGCAGCGCAGGTGCCTCGTCCCGGCCAAGCCTTCGCGACGATACGCCGCGCTGAGCTACGTCTGGGGCATTACGCCGTCGTTCAAGACACTCCGACGGAATATTGACCGCTTGCAACAAGACGGCGCTCTCGACATTGAGGCCTGGGCCCAAGGTGCTCGGGGAGAGTCCGGTGTGGGCCAGCCCCTCTTCCCAAGCACAATCCGGGACGCGATGGAGCTCACCCGGCAGCTCGGAGAGGGCCTCCTGTGGGTGGATGCGCTCTGCATCGTTCAGGATGACGACGAGGACAGGCAGCACCAGTTGAGCCGCATGGGATCCATCTACGCCAACGCATATGTTACCATCGTTGCCGCGAACGGGACTGCGCTGGACGGTCTACGCGGCATCGAGGGCGCAACCCTCCCCATAGCACGGCCGGTGCCCGCTGCGCCCTATTATCTTTTCCACCGTCGTGGAAACTACCTGCATGAAGCAATACAGAGCGCCCACCGCCAACTGCGGGAGTCAGTTTGGAGCCAGAGAGGATGGACCTTCCAGGAGCAAATCTTCTCGCGGCGCCTGCTCATCCTCGATCACAACTCCGTGACGTGGGAGTGCCACTGCGCGGTGTGGCTCGAGGGCATGGAACCCGCCGAGGGACAGTGCCAGGATAACCGCGCCATGGCGGCCCAGGGCTTTTCGTTCTCCGCCCAGCCCAACCTTGGTGACTATGCGCGCCACGTGGCGCAGTTCAACCGCCGTCAACTCACCTACCCCGAGGACGCGCTGGACGCGTTCACCGGCATTCTGGCGATTCTCAGCAGCACGGCGTTTACCGACGGGTTTATCTGCGGGCTGCCCGTGCTGTTCTTCGACGTTGCCCTGCTGTGGTACAACAAAGCTCCGCTGGAGAGACGGTGCGCCAGACGGCAGCGAGACCGTGACAATGATGCGACGGGTGTCGATACTCACGTCCTACCACCGTCATGGGCGTGGGCTGCGTGGGGGGGTGCAGTCGAGTATGCGGATCTCGATTTGGGTCTTGATGGTGCTTCTCGAGGTACAGAGGAGAAGCCGCTTGCACGATGGGGGTATCAACGATCCCTCGTAGGCTGGAAGTATAGGACCCGGAACAAGGAAGATTGGAAGCCCGTCACATCCTTTTTTGCCGAGCGACGACTGAGTAGCTCTCATGGAGAGCCCGCTGAAACAGTATCGTCAACGACAGGAGGAAAGCACACTAATGGTGCTGAGGGAAACAGTAACGAAACAAAAGGCGCCGAAAGTGGCATTCCTGCAGTACTGAACGGAACTCACATGCTTCTCGCGTACCCGTTAAGGGCTTTCTTCCACGTCAAGGAAACCTTTGGCCAGGTTACTGTCCTCCTGACTGACGGATCAGCCCGCGGTTGTGCTGGGAGTCTCACGTCTAGTGGCAAGCCGAGCAACAAGACAGATCTCCAACCTCATCCCCCTTGTGAGGTAGTGGCAGTCTCAGTGTCGTCTCTAAATGGCGAGGAAGCGTACGATGTTCTCTGGATTGGATGGAAGGGTGGAATTGCCTATCGAAGGGGGGTGGGGAGAATACGGAAGCCAGCGTGGGAGGCACAGAACGCTGAGCGTATTGAGCTCATTTTAGGGTAAGTTAGGTCCTGGAAGCGACAGAATACTACTTTCAAATGGCATACTATGCTACGGAGAAGATGTGTTGCTGAGATAAGAGCAAGGGGTTGAGGCGAGTTCGGCACAGTGCAATGATCGGAATTTTTTTTTTAGATCACAGGTTTTATTTTCTTTTAACGTAACGTATTCCTATATAAAAGGAGGTTTGTCAACGCCACCATTCCATTAAGGTACCTCTAGATTTCTTGTACATTTCAATATATCTATCCAATAGTTCTATTTTTGAAGAGGATGACCGAGCCTTGCGAGCACCTTCACTTTGGTCATCTGTATCGCGACTTTGTGAGTCTGGTCCCACGAACCCGTGACGCTACCTAGGTGTTAGCTAAGGTAGGTATTGATAGCTATAGTTCTCTCTAACAGACTCGAGTAACCGAAGAGATAATGACAACAATTTCGCAGAAGGAGGCCGAGATCGCAGTACCTTCCATTCTATTTAGTGACCCGTGTGTAACGTACTTGTATAGGAACTGGGCCATCATAGCAAGTGGGCCACTGATAAGAGCTGCAGAGACATTTAGCTACAGCACTAACAGCTAATTCCCGGCTTAATCCCGTTGTTAGTGCTGCAGCCAAATTTCTCTATACTCCTTATCAGTGGCCCACTTGCTATGCTGGCCCAATTCCTATGCAATTACGTTAACTATTAAACTTCCATCTCGTGTTAGCCGAGAAACCCGTAACGTTATCCACGCGTTCTCTTGGACATGCATACGCATATGTTGCGGTAGCACTGCTGGACAATTGCGAACCAGATATTGACCATAGACCAATCAGTGCTGTAGTAGGGTCAGGCTAACTTGGGGCGGCCGAAAGATGAAATGCACCTTTACTCAAGCCTTACGCTCAATGTCAAACTTGAGTACCGATTGTGTGCAGACGATCTCTATGCAAGATGAAGGCTGGGCGCAATGAGAACCAATCAACCAACCAACCAACCAGTACCGATTGTGACTGGTATAATCCTGATCAAGTCGCGGGGCGTAGCTGCATAGTGTAACCACAGTGGTTGGTTGCCTTGGTTCTGTCGTAAATAGGGAGGCTGAGCAATGTACGGGCAATTTATTCACGTTGGACACACTAATTAAAAGGCTTCATGTTTCAATGTGATCTTTTAACCGGGAAGGTTCGCAACCTCTCTCTTCACTGCTTCTGGTTTCTGATATTTATCGTCTTATTTGTCAAGGACCGGCCAAAGACAAAAGGTGGTAATCTGGCGACAATGAAGCTCCTCTCCGACCGTTCACCCTGGCGAAAGGGAGTACTGTGGTTCTGCGCCGGCTCCCTCGCCTCGTTCATCGTAAACTTGGGTTTCACTGTTTGGGCAGTCTTAAGGTCTGGCAGCAACATCTAGGACGGAGTCGCTGTTCTCTCCTAGGGATTATCTTGTTCGAGGGCCAAGAACATTAACACCGGAGCCCACATCCTTATCAACGTCATTAGTAGTATCCTCTTAGCGGGAAGCAACTACTGTATATAGTTTTTGTCGGCTCTAACCTAAGACTAAATTGACAAGGCCTATCAGATGATATACTAGGTCGATATAGGTGTTTCTAATCTATATAACCTCTTTATCGTTCCTAGGGGCAATATACTTATCTAGTAGCTCCTATTACTCTCCTTGCTACCCTTATATATCTTATTAGTATAGATTTATATAAACCCTATAGAGCTAGTCTAGTAATAGACAACTTATATAGATATAGCTAATATATTAGTAGCTATAACTCGATTATATTTACCTCTACCTCTTCTAACTAATATAGTATTATAGTAGTGAACGAGGCCTTTATATCTTGGGAGAACCGGACTGAACTACTGCTATATCTTTAGTCTAATGACCTTGAAACGATATACTGCGTAGCAGTCGAGGGCTATATCAATCGGTTAGACTCTAGTACTTGTCTTAACGGTTATATATCTAACTTCTAGTCAGACTACGGCGACCTACTACTTACTACGCCCGGCTTTATATTACCGCCTACCGAGTAGAACAACTTAGGACTTAGAACGGAGGCACTAGCTAGCCTCACTACATAGCTATATTGGTTATAGATGTATATATAGAGCTAGGAAGTAATCTAATTAACGGTATATAGGCTAGACCCGATGTACGAGGACATGATCCTATATTTTAGAGCAAAACCTGAAACCTAGACCCCGTTCAACATCATAGTCAAGGAGTGCTACAGCTTATAGACAGAGGAGTGCTGTAGACTACTGTTCATCCCGACGTTCTACTGGCTTGTGACGGCGCTCAACCTGCTTAAGGCGCTGCTGATGCTGTAACAGGCTAGGCCCTGTTGCTAGCCTCGGACACCCTCGGCCAAGACACAAGACCCAATGCAGCCACTTCGACGCTGCATCCAGAACGCAGGGTACATATACATCTATCACCACGATACGATACTGACGAAGACGCTGTCATCGTATACATCCTCGCCATCATCGTATATATCCTCGCTATCATCGTATACATCCTCCCTCTAGACATAAGAAGGAGCACCTCAAGGGAACTATTCATTCCTTCTTTCCTCTCTTTTCTTTAAGTTTAGTATACTTATAGAGTCGTCATTAGCTAGTTGCAATATACTTATTGAGACTATTATATTATACTAAACTTCCTTCTTCTATATTAATTACGAAGAAGGTCTATGCTATATACGAGGTAGCTAGATACTATAGTCCGTCGTTAACGAGGCGACGAGATACTATAGTTCGGTAAGATACTAGTACCCTACGACTAGTTGAGCTAAGAGCAATATCTCGGTACCCTAACCAAGTAAGCTAATGGCTAGTCTCCTTGAGACTAAAGAGCAAGATACTAGTACTAACCGGTTGAGCTAACGACGAAACTCCTGTCCTCTATATCTAGATAGACGAGCCTGAGGCTCGTATCGTTAACCAGGACGACAGAGTATATCCGAGCTATAAGTTTCCGGCGATATAGAAGGGTTACGAATCTTATATTTCTAACTGTTATATTACAAGGGCGAAGACCTTATACCTAAGGGAGCCGAGTAGCTAGATATGACTAGAACAACTACGACGAAGTCCTCTACTAAGCGAGGTACTACGACGAAGTCCTCTACTATATAAGGCACTACAACGAAGTCTTCTACTATATAAGGTACTATAGAAGTCCTATAATATAAAGATATAACTATAACAATAAACCTATAGTATATATATTATAAAGTCGATAAGCCCTAGTAACTACTAGGTACCTAAGGAAAAGATAATATTAGAAGATATAACTATAAGTAAGAGCTAGGAGGGTATAACTCTAGTAGCTCTAATAGCTATAATCAATAGCTAGTTTACTATATTAAGGGCCGAGTAGGAAGCTAGCTAGGCTACTATTATAGTATTATAAGAATATATTATAGAATAGAAGAATACCCCTATAGATATAATACCTTAACCAGTTACCCTAGTTCAGGCCTAGTCTATTTATAACCTAGTACCTCCCTCTAGTTAGACTAAGAAGAAGCCGATATTATCTAATCCCCTTCGATTCGATAGTATATAGAGAAAATTCCCTATATAGCTCTTTGAAATATAGAATAAACTATAGATAGATAGCAATATAATTAGTCTAGTAAGGGACTAATTCTCCTATATTTTCTTACGTCTAGAAGATAGCCCAAGGTCGCTAGCAACTACCTTCGCCTTAGTCGGTAGCTATAATAGAAAATACTACCCTAAGGTATTCCTCTAGTATTTAATCTCTTACTATAGCAACCCTAATCTAAAGTAGAGAGCCCTAGGAAAGCTAGAGTCCCTAATATAAAGACTAAAGGAGAGCTTTATATCGTTCCTCCTAAAGTTCGAGAAGGAACTAGTAGATAGCAGTAGAGCTAACTAGAGTAGCGACGTTCAGATCAATTTCTTAAAGAGATCCTTAAATAGGGACCTCGACGAGTTACTCCTAGCCTAGGCATCTCCTCCAAGGGATTACTAAGGGTTTATTAATATACTCTAGGAGCTAGGTACTAACCTAGACAACAAACGCTTCCGAGCTTATAAATAGACGACGATACTAAGAACGAGAAGCCCTCCCCCTAACCAGGGAGGCTATAAGTCACTGAGCTCAAGGAACAAAGCCTAGAACGACCCTGATATAATAGATTAGGAGCCTATAAAGATCAGTAGGGTAGTTCAGTACTAGAATAAGGAACTAGTAGGCAAACAGGCAAAGTAGGCCGATAAGAAGGAAATAGCCCTATACTATAAGGAAAAGCGGTACTTATAGTATAGAAGAGATAGCTACTAGATATCTAAATACCCTTTCCTTCCCCCTAGACGCCCCGACTTTATAACAAGGGTATATATAAAGAAATTGTACCTTAAGCTACCTATAGTCGAAGAGATAGTAGATTTAGACTCCGATATATCTAACTAGATAGAGAGCAATGACAAGGGGTCAAAAGAGTAGCTCCTAGTAGAAGTTATTATCAGGAGTATATAGAGGTAGAGAGGGTATAGAAGAGGGCTAAGAAGAATATATACGAGGAACCTATTTATATCAATCTTAGTATCAATAGACTATTTTATACCAAGGCCTTTGTCGACTCTAGATATTTATACTATAGTACGATTCGAGAAGCCCTTGCCTATCGTTTATACCTCCTATATATTGCTATTACCCCTCGAGACCTCGAACAAGTTAGTACCTTAGAGAAAGGAGTAATTATTATTATTATTATTATTTCCTACACCGATATGCCCGTAGGCGCGCCGGTCC
>MU854759.1:0-13001 GCA_033296685.1 Parachaetomium inaequale | reverse complement strand
GAAGGTCCGGCAAGCCCTCGGGCATAGCGGTGTAGGAATAATAATAATAATATATGACCCTGGTTTTGACCCGTTGGCTCTGCCTCTATAACTAGTCGCCTCTGCCTATAGCGCCTGCCAGCGCCTTCCTATGACGCCTCTATCGGCTCTCTTACCTTCTATTATAATATCTCTTCTATACTATAACAAACTCAGTTAGACCTAACTCTGAAAGGATTTAGCAGAGGTATTATAACAGTAGGTTAAAGGTTTAATAAAGTTAAAATATTTACAACAATGTAATGATGTCTCTCAAAATACTAAGAGCATCTTAATACTAAGTGTGAATTGCTTACTAGAGAACTCCCAGTCCTCTAGAACGAGTAACTATATAGCTAGCTATTCGTAGTGCTCAAGGTGCTTATAGGTCCCCTCCTATAATCACCCTGAGCGTGCTATGCTCATAGTGCTCACTAGCCTTAGCCTCGGGCGCTCTAAGCACCCGCTCAGGCGCCTTGGCATAGCCCCTACTAAGCACCTCGTATGCCTATATCCCATTGGTTGTGTGCCTTATAGTAATGACTAGTCCGTGTGACGGGCTGAGCCCGGGAGTTGGCACTCGGGATCCCTCGGCCATTGAACTATGCCGCTAGGCCTGCGACTGACGTAGGTATAGGAGAGACACTGACGACAGAGGGCTGGGAACTGACGATAGCTGCAGGTCATACATAGACTGAAGTTATTATAACTGACCAAGCAGTGGTCGCCTTCATTCGGTCAGATATAAACCCCTAGATCTATATAGCAGTTGGACTCCTTTCTCTTTCCTTTTCTTAAGCTTGGTTTACTCGTTTACTAGCCTATAGCCTATTGCAATATACTCGCCTTAGACAGTTATATTAAACCAAGCTTCCTCCTAACTTATAGTCAATTGAGCAGGAGTCCTATATTGCCATCTATAGTAGCGAGACGATCAGCAAGACACTAGTGCCGGCCTTTTTAGTAGTTTAGTTAGTTGAGTTGAAGCAAAAGCCGGCCTCATCGAGAGCGCTGCCAAATCGGAAGGCTTACGTTATCCCTATCAATAGCAACTGAGTAATACTCTAGGAGCTAAGAAAGGCGAGAAAGTTATCCCACGTATCTATAGCAGTCACAAAGACAACTATCTCGGTCATAGGGAGCCGAGTAGTCAGACTAGGATCCGACCAAGCCCTATAAGCAGTATAGGCACCCGAATTCAGTATAACGTCCGACAATGCTACGATAAGCGATATCTCTATAGAGAGAGCTAATATCACTAGTATAATTGAATATATAGAGGTGTGTTTCAAAGCGTAAGAAGAGAAGATAATAGCCTAGTTAGAGGCTATTCAGAGCAGCATTGCTATAGGCAATACCCCTACAATACTAGCCACCTCCTTATCAAAGGATACGACATTGAAGACAGTTTCCGAAGCGATGCCTAGCCTAACACCCCTATTAGGATAGACCAAGCCGAAGCTATCTCTACTAGATCTAGCGCATTTCGATAGAGATAGGAAGAAGTTCCTTATATATATATAGGACCTACGTGAGAAGTTATATATAGACGGGTAAGCTATTAGGGATACTCAATCCTAGTTCGCTTATATCTTTAGACGCCTCGAAGGTAGTACTAAAGCAATATCAACTATATATATAACAATAGGCAATATAAACAGGGATTATAACCCTTAGGGACTTCTCTAGTACTTGGATTCTTGTTACAGCGATTCGAACTTGACGAAACGGGCGTTGAACAGGTTATAGAACCTAGAGCAGAAGTCAAAGGAGAGTTTTTCCACCTTCCTCCTAAAATTCGAGCGGGAGCTGGCCGATAGTAGTGGCACGACCTAGCCAGACGATATTAGGATCAACTACCTTCGGAATTCCCTGAATAACGACTTGGAGGATCTCTTAGACACTAAGACCGACCTCTCAAGCGCCTACTATAGGTTTGTCTATATTTTATAGTAGTTAGGTACTAATTTAGATAATAAGCGGTTCCGAACGAAGAAAAAGGGATTGTCTACCTCTAGTCAGTCAACCCTAAAGACCAACTAGGGTAGCAAGAAGGAGGAAAAAGCCGATATCGAGCTCGATTCAATGGATTGGGAGCCTACTAAGATCAGCAAGGTAGTCCAGAAGCAGAACCCTAGCCTAAGGGGCAAGCAGGCTCGATAGGTCTCAATCGAGGAAAGGGCTAAGCGGCGAGAGGAAGGTCGTTGCCTCTGCTATAGAAGAACAGGGTATAGGATTGTAGAATACCTATTATCCCTAGTAGTGCTGCTCGATTCGAAGACCAAGGCTATAAGGGCCAAGCTAGTGACCAAGGCTCAGGTCGATAACAATGACAATAGAGTAGTATCCCTAGTATCTAACTAGATAGATAGTAAAGGGGAGGAGTCAAAAGATTAGCTCCTAGTAGAAGTCGTCGCTAGGAGCATTAGGGGGTACAATAAGATTAGAAGCAAGCTAAATGAAAAATAGACGGCAACCCCTTTTATATCAACTATAGAGTCAATAGAATTCACTATACTAGAGCTCTCGTTAATAGTAGTTGCCTATACTTCGCTACTATTAGCTATTCGTTCGCTAGATAGTTATACCTCCTATATATCCCTATCACTCCCTATAATCTAGTCTAGGTCAATATAACTACCTGGAATGCAATTCGAGAGGTAGCTTATATAGACACTGACATTGATAGCTATAAGTTAAACTATATATTTTTCTATATCATCCCCGACTAGGAGGACGATATTATCCTCGGTCAGCTTCAGATAGATATCGAGAAGGTGACTATCTCCCCTTTAGAGGTGAAAATAACTATTTGGACCTCTAGATTTATTGTCTATAAGTATAGTAGTTCCTAAGGACCTTAGTTAGAGGTTATATAACAGATATCTAGTGTTTTTAGTATATTGGTCTAATAGGTAAGAAAGGCTCCTTAAGGTGACTAGACAAATATAACTAAGGTCTTTTCTATAAGTCTCAAGGATATCGAGAGAGCATTATAGCCAAAGAAATACAGTAATCTATAAGAGAAGCTCCTAGAGTACTACTACAAGTTCCTCTCGCTTTTTGATTAGAAGACAGCCGAGTAACTCCTACCCTATCGACTAGGGGTAGACTATACTATTGTCCTTGACATAGACAACGAGGGTCGTAAGAAGACTCCTCTATTTAGGCTATTGTATAGGATAACCTATAAGGAGTTAACTGTCTTACGGAAGACGTTGATAGAGCTACTAGACAAGAACTTTATTCGGGCAAGCAATTCAGCTACCGCTTTGCCTATTCTCTTCGTAAGGAAGCCAGGAGGTAGTCTCCATTTCTATATAGACTACTACGGGTTGAACACTATTACGAAGAAGGACTGGTATCTATTGCCCCTGATCAATGAGATACTAAGGTCTCTCTCGAAGGTACAATGGTTCACGAAGTTAGATATAATTGCAGTGTCCTACAAGATTCGTATACGGGAGGGGGATAAGTGGAAGATAGTATTCCGAACCTAGTATAGGCTGTGCGAGTAGCTCGTTACCCCTTTTAGTATAATAGGTGCCCTAGCAACCTTCTAACGATATATTAATATAACGTTATAAGCATACCTCGATAAGTTCTGCTTGGTATATATTGATAATATACTAATCTATTCCGATAGCTCTCTATCTGATTATAGGAAGAAGGTATATGTTACATGTTCGTTGCGCCCGCTGGCAATGCAGCCGCAATGCATTGCATTGGCTAGTACGTGCCTCGGCATAGTGCCTCGGCTCTAGGCCTCGGCACTTCGGCACAACTAACATTCTAAGCCCACACTACACCTGTATATAGCTGGCCTTTGCAGGCCACCTTCCACCTTGCAAAACATCTATCGCAGCATCACTTTGTTCACTCGTAACAGTATAGCTAGTTATAGCTAAGCTCTTTAAAGCTAGCCTATAGATCGATATCGATAAGTACGACTTCGAGGCTAAGAGTATCAAGTACCTAGAGTTTATTATAGAGGTAGGGAAAGATATTTGTATAGATCTAGAGAAAATCAAGGTAGTATAGTTATAGGAGCGCCCTAAGACTATGAAAGGTGTCTATAGGTTTATTAGATTCGCGAACTACTACCGAGAGTTTATACTTAGGTTCTTAGATATTGCTTTACCCCTAATAGCTCTTATGAAAAAGGATATACTCTTCGTCTAGACCCCTGAGTATAAGCAAACCTTCGAGAGGCTAAAGGTCCTATTGATCAGTGCCTTAGTGTTAGTACAATAGGACTCTAATAGGAAGACTATCTTCGAGACCGACTTATCTAGTTACGCTATTAGAGGAGTACTATCTTAATACAACAACAAGGGTATTCTATATCCTATAGCATTCTTCTCTAAGAAGAATAACTCTGCCGAGTCCAACTATATTATGTACAACAAGGAACTCTTGGCTATAATCTATTGCCTAGATTAGTAGGATGCTAAGCTACGGAGTATAGAATGGTTCGAGATCTAGATAGACTATAAGAACCTTGAATATTTCGAGGAGAAGCGCTAATTGACCGAGAGGCAGGTATAATAGGTAGAGAAGCTATCCCGCTATAACTTCTAGATGACTTATCATCCAGGGAAGGTTGGAATTGTACTTAATACATTCTCTAGAAGAGAGTAAGATCTGCTAGTAGATAGCTAGGATGAACGGACTTCGGACTAATGCTTCTAGTTACTTGAATGCTATAGATAGGGTAGACTATAGCTAGTTATAGATAGTATAACCTAGATTAACGCTGGTTTTATTACCGCTAGTGACTAGGATAGGGAGCTCAATAACCTTGCTGATAAGTCGAGCCCTCTTAAGAATCCCTTCGATAATAAGCCCCTAAGAAGATTATAGGAAGAAGGGTTAGTAGCTAATAACTAGTACTAGCTCCTTCGGAAGATCATTCAAGAGGAGGGATAGTAGTTGTGTCACAGGCAGAGCCGTGACTTGGTCATATATATAGGGTTAGGGTTGTGGCCCGCCGCGGGGCATATCTCCTGCAGCTGCAGGCCTCTTGGTTACGTTCCTCGCGCAACTACAAACATTATACACCCGTCACAAGGTTGACTATTCTAGTATACCCGTGATAGTTGGTTGCGCCTCTAACTCGCATACGTATATTCGATCAAATACCCTATCAGGATTGACAGTGGCAGTGATTTTTCCGACCGACCGACCAACGACCAACTGACCGACCGATCGAGGGCTGTACGACACGAGTCCTACTAACACCTGTACGGCTGAGAGCCGATTCGTCAGGAAGACGACAAGGATCACTAGATAGGCAATTGCCAGGGCGATTAAATCGATCAATTCGACTAGGATACTGTTATCGAGCGACGATACAGGCGACGCCGCCGCCGTAGGCAGCCGAGACCTCTGGCTGGATATCGTCGAACTACTCAAGACGATTACAATCCCGAGCGCCGAGAATAGTACGACGATGACAACGAATATCATCGCCTACTTCATAAATACAACTAAACCCTATATCGCCCCTAATACCGCTATTTCGCTGCTTAAGGATATAATAGTCGAGGGCAGCACTATAGGTATATATATAATACTAGCTAGGCATTACGAAGTATATAATATAGGAAGTTAATGACTACTTCAATCGCTAGGCCGACGAGGTAGACCGGCTATACACTACGCTCGGCTAGGCTAATAGGGCCTACGACAAGGCAAAGAAGATAATAGATACTCTCTAAGCTACTATTATAGCGATAAGCGCCTCGGCTAATATAGGGTATAGTAGTAGTAGTAACCTTCCCTATCTATAACTATTTATAGGCTTAGAATAGAATTCCGTCAAGTATACCAACTAGTTCCTAAGCTAGAAGAGCTAGGTTATAGCTTGCTAGGACTTCCTATATAGGTAGTTCTATGACAAATATAGTAAATTCATTTACACCTCTATTGTCCTTAGAGGCCTTATAGCTATAAGAGTATAGACTAGTATTGATATAGTCTACGCCTATCCTCAACACTTATCCCAATAGCTATAGTAATCTAGCTAGGTACTAATAGAGTACCTTTCCTCGAAATACACTATAGCTAACCGAAAGGTAAGTATATCGATCAAGATAGCAAGCCTTAGGCAGAAGGATATATATAGCAACTTCACTAATTTCCTAACTAAGTTCGCGAATAACGCTGATATTCTAGGCTAGGATAAAGCTAGCTAGGTCTACGAGCTCTATAAGAGAGTTTCTAAGGAGCTCGACGATATGCTTAAGGTATAAGTCAATATCCCTAGCGAAGAGGACTAAGAGGAGTGGGTTAAGATAATATAGTAGCTTGCAACTAATATCGAGCGCTAGAAGTATCGTAGCAAGTAGGAGAGTAACAATAAGAGTATAGGTAACAAAGGCGGTAATAGCAGTAATAACTAGGGTAGTGACTCTATAGATCTCGACGGGGTATATATCAACTATATCTCCTAGGCCGAACGAGAGCGCTATTAATATAAGGGTCTCTATTACAAGTATAGTAGAGCCGGCTATATCGCCTCAGGCTGTAGGACCTAGAATAGCAATAATAGTAACTATAGCAATCGAAGTAGTAACTATAGCAGCTAGGATGGTAGCGGTAACTACTGTAGTAGCAATCAAGGTTACTAGGGCAATTACTATAACAACTAGGCCGATGTTAACCAAGGCTTTAGCACGAGCAATGGCTATAGCGGTAATAATAAAGGCAATACTTATACTGCTTAGCCTAGCACCTATCCTGCCTGGCAAAGCGGTAGCTATAGCAACCTCGGCAGCAACTGCAGAGGCTGCGTCGGTTACAACCGGTATAATGGCGGCCTATATATGAACTTCATCGATACCCCCTAGCCAGGCTATATCTTGGGCGAGGTTAGCGATGACGGCTATAGCGGTTTAGAGGACGATAGTCACTATTATCGGTATAGTAGCATTGATAGTAAGACGATAAGCTCTAACCCCTAGTAGGGAAATGCCTAACCCCTATGCCAAGTCGCTCGCAGGGGTAGGTATATCGACCTTTAGAATAGGAGAGGATATTGATAAGCCAGTTAGTTATTAGTACCTTGTCTACTACGACTAAATCGATCCTTCTCCCCTCTATTATCTTGTTCGATAAGTATAAAGTTATATATATTTCGCTTATAGACTCGAGCTGTACTACGCTAGCCTTTATAGACTATAGATTTATAGTACGACATCGCTTACTACTAATATAGTTATAAAAGAAGAGGCTACTGTTCCTTGCTAATAGTATACTCTCGTTATAGGTGGAATTCATTACTAAGACCGAGCTATTCGTTAGAGATTACTAGGAACAGCTATAGTTCTTTATTACTGTTCTCTCGAGTAAGAACCCTATTATCTTAGGCTTTCTATAGTTATATAAGTACAACCTAATCATTGAGTAGGAGATATTACGCCTGACATTCCGAGAAAAATATAATGGTTGTCGTAAGCTAGGGAGGTTCTAAGCAATAGTGGAAGAGGTAGACGATAAGGGGGAATAATCTTACTACTTGAGTAAGTCGTCTATACTATAGAAGGCTAAGAGGATATAGAAACGGCGTCAACGCCGTCGATAAACCCGAGCATATGATATACAAGGGAGGGCCCTAGCAAACGGTCTGCGATAGACCCTCGTACTACCTGGGATACAAGCTCGGCCGATTGATACGACAATAGAACAGCAGCCACAGCCACGGCTATAGCCAATGACAACGGTTGCTGGTATACGGCGGAGAATCCTACCAACTAGATCGACTATATCGAGGCTGCTCTGATTAGTATAGCCGGTGATAATAACTAGAAGCGATATTGATTATAGGATCTAGGGCATCAAGATACTAAAGATAGCAAGCTTCAACCTCTTTTGCCGATAGAAGGGCGTTATAGTTAGGCGTTTGACAATAGGACTTTGAGAAAGCTATAAAGTTTGACGATAAAGACTATAGACTTCTATACTTTCGTCGACGAGGTATAGGCTAGAGGCGAGGTTATCTAGAAAATCACTAAGGATAATATCGAGAAGTTCTTCGCCAAGGTAAACAAACCAGAGCTCTCTACTAACGAGATCAAAAAGAGGCTACTAGCTAAGTATCGCGACCTGTTCCAAGCATTCCTACTAGTAGAGGCGAACGCCCTCCTACCTTACTACTTATATAACTATAAGATCGAGCTACTGCCTAGGGTAAAGTTACCTTTAGCTTGGAACTATCTATTTTCTCTGGCAGAGCTATATATTATCAAGAGGTAGCTTGATAACAACCTTGCTAAGGGCTTTGTCTAGCTATCGAAGTCGAGTTCAGCATCCCTACTACTACTAGCTTGGAAGCTAGGCAGTGGAATCTATATTTACGTTGACTACTATATAGTTAATAACGCTAGTATAAAGAGCTAGTATCTAATCCCGCTTATTAAAGAGACCCTTAACGCGATTTGTAAGGCGAAGATCTTTACTAAGTTAGACATTATTATAG
The DNA here is from genome assembly GCA_033296685.1 of Parachaetomium inaequale. Lineage (NCBI taxonomy): Eukaryota > Fungi > Ascomycota > Sordariomycetes > Sordariales > Chaetomiaceae > Parachaetomium > Parachaetomium inaequale. Next base: position 4,504 of record MU854759.1, on the reverse strand, counting down.
TGTTCAATCGGGTGAGAATCGTAGAGGGCTACGAGTAGTTAACTATATTTATTACTCGCTTCGGCTTGTATAAGACACTAGTGACGCTATTCGGGTTATAGGGAGCGTCTACAACCTTCTAGCATTATATGAATGATATCCTTTACAATATGCTTGACGATCATATCACTACTTACCTTGACGATATCCTTATCTACTCGAAAGATCCTATCGAGCATATGAAGCACGTTCGAGAGGTCCTTAAGCGCCTTATCGATATAGGCCTCTAAGTCGATATCGAGAAATACGACTTCTATATAAAGAAGACGAAATACCTAAGCTTGATTATTATACTAGGAGGCATTGAAATAGACCTAGAGAAGGTGTTAGCGGTGATATTATAGGAGCCCCTAACAATAAGGAAGTAGCTATAGTAGTTCCTCGGCTTTACTAACTTCTACCAGAGGTTTGTCAAGAACTTCTCGGGTATAGCTAGGCCGTTATACAAGCTGACCAAGAGGATAAGTAACTAGGCCTAGACAAGCTACTACTAGCGAGCGTTCGAGCAACTCAAGTAGGTATTTACAATAGCGCTAACGTTGAGGATTTATAACTAGGAACGCCCAGCTGTAGTAGAGACTGATATATCCAACTGGTCGTCGGGAGGTATACTCTTGCAACTGAACGACGATGGCGAACTTCGACCTATTACATTCTTCTTAGCGAAGCACTCGGTATAGGAGTATAACTACGATATCTATAACAAGGAGCTTCTCGCAATCATCAAAGCACTAGAGGAATAGCGCCTAGAACTTGAGGAAGCTTGTAGATAGTTCGACATTGTAACCGACTACAAGAACTTACAGACGTTTACGACGACGAAGCAGCTATTACTATGGTATATATAGTGGTCAGAGTTCCTTTCTCGGTTTAACTTCTAGATTATATACCGACTAGGCTTAGCGAATATACAACTAGACGCTCTAAGTAGAAAACTAAAGCACTTGCCCTATGGTGTTAACGACGACTAGCTTTATAACCGCTACCGACTACTGATCGACTAGAGCTCGTTTAATACATTTACCTTTAGGGAGCTAGAAGCTATCTCCCGGCTATAGCTCTACCGGCTCGATATATCCCGCTATATCGACGACTTGATCGATGATATATATACGAAATCGATATTACTTCAGCGAACGGTAATAGCCTTGAAGGGCAAAAGCAAGGTATAGCCAACGCCCCTGAAAGGGAAGCTCAGAGCCATATAGGCAGAGTGCTATATAGTAGGCAGCCGAGCCTATTACTATAACTGTCTAATCATCGATCTAGATGATAGCAATATATATCTGCAACTTATCTACCAGACCTACGCCTCTAGGCCAGGCGGTCACCCTAGACGGACTAAAACGCTAGACCTAATGAATCGGAAGTACTACTGGCCTAGGATGAACGTAGTAGTACGTTTATACTGCAACGTATACCTGGGCTGCGATAAGACGAAGACATTAAGGACAGCGCCAGCGGGATTCTTAAAGCTACTACTAATTCCACTAGCTCTATGGAAGGATATCTCTATCGACTATATTACGCTACTCCTACTATGCAAGAGACAAGGGCAGGTCTTCCAACATATCGCTATAGTAGTCGATAGACTGACGAAAATACGGTATTTCATCCCGATAGCTATACTAGAAGCCGAGGAGCTCGCTAACAGGTTCGTTGAACAGGTATACTCACTATATAGCCTACTAGATACTATTGTCTTAGACCGAGGCTCTCAATTCGTCTCTATACTTTAGAGGGCATTGACAGCAAGGCTTAACGTGGTCCACCATCGAGCGGGACACCCTATCGACCGGGACACTTTTCCAGACCTCGCAACTACAAACTGCTAAAATTCCAACAAAAACTCATGAAATCAATTGCAACTACTCGGAATCGCTTGAACTATCTGTTTCTCCAGCCTCTGGGCATGTCCTTGCGTTGTGGCCAGTCTTACGGCAGATGCCATAGAGCTGCGAACCCGTCCGACGCCTCTTTGACGACCCTTCGTTTCCCCCCTCGACGCGTCCTTCCTCTTCAACTACACCCTTCTCTGCCATTATTTCCCTAGCCTGGCTTCCATTAATAGCCCCTCTATCCTAGAGACGTATCCGTTTGGCCCTCCGACGCTTAGAAAGTGCATTGTTGGCCTCTTGTAATGTCTGTACCTCGGCCTCTAACAGGAGGACCTAATAGGAAACTGCTTGTATTCCTCTCGAAAGCTAGTCGATAGCGGCTAAAATCGGAGTCGGAGAGCTTCCCTGGTGTCTAGTAATTCGACCTTTGATAAGGGTAGACTGCGAGAGGGCTTCGTTGGTAGTCTGGGGTGTCTTGGAGACCTAAGGCGAAGGTAATTTATTAGGAGTCCTAGGGGGTATTGGCGTCTGTAACTTGATATCTAGCTTCGAAAGTATAGCCTATGGATTATAGGGAATAAGCCTAGCCCCCCGAAAGCCCCTAAGAACGTTTTCTTTAGTAAAAGTTCGGTAGAAGGCGGCTCTGAACGTAAGGAAGAACTTGGGCTTAGTAATATATATAATCCAGGCTTTAATAAAGTACTTAATTTCAGCGCTATATATCTTCTTTAGGATACTATAGCAACTGATATCGAGAGGCTAGGTAAGATACGAGGAATGAGAAGGTAGATAAATAGTAATAATATTGTTCTCCTTGCAATAGTCCTTGAATTCGGCGTTGATATAGCTCTTATAGCTATTAAATACTAGCATCTGATATATACCTCTCTAACGGCGTTTAGTATATTCGTCGAAATGCTATAGCTATTCTAGGCTAGTTGTATTATCCGTCTATCCGTTAGTTGTTGTCTTAATAGCCTAGTTATTAGGAATCTAGTATTCGGAGTACTAGCTAGCGAGGTAGAAGCGGCCCTGAACTACTAAGAAGGGCAGCACTATATACCTATCGCCAGCGATACTATAAATCGCCGTCGCCTATTCTCGATTCCCTAGCTAAATAGCCTTTAGTTTTCCGACCCGATCGGAGCATATAACTACTATCCTAGACTATATTATACCTATTATAAAGCCTATCTCGTCGAAGTTATAGAAGTTATAGTCGAGGATACTATATTTCATATATATATTAGCCACTAGTCAGAACTATAGCTCAATAATTATAGGATCTTCGTAGAGGCCTCTCTAGTAGTTATAGACGCGATTAAAACGCGTCTTTAGCTCTAGACGTCATACAACGAAGTAGTTAGGCTAGTTCTTTCTAATATATCATATACTGCGTTTCCGAAGTAGAAGATTAGCTGTATTACTAACGTCGATAATCCGGGGCGAAAATCCTCGTAAATCCTGATCGAGTATATATTGGACAATCACCTCCTCTTCTATTTTTATTAGGTTCGAACGGGCGTTGTAGCTGTTGGACTTCGTAGCCCGGCCCTTTATTCTGGCGGCGATCGTGGACTTGGGTATGTTGTAGATTTTAGCGGCACGTCGGATACTTAAACGCGGTGTCGATCGAATTGCATTGATTGTAAGAAGAACTCGATTTTCTGGCAGGTTATTGGACATTGTTGTGGTTGAGAAAACACGTCTTGAAGTTGGGTGGTCATTGGTGGTGGGGAAGTGTCCCGGTCGATGGGGTGTCCCGCTCGATGGTGGACCACGTTATAGTAACGTTACAACTATCCTTAGTATTCTACCCTCAGACCAATAGGTAGACCGAGCGGATTAATACCGAACTGGAAAAATACTTGAGACTATATATAGACTGGGCGTAGGACGACTAGGTAGACTAGCTCCTCCTAGTAGAGTTCATAGGCAACAATACTGTCTTAGAGACGATAGGCGTCTTACCTTTCTTCGTAAACTACGGCTTTCACCTAAAGATAGACGTAGAACTGACTAAGCTATGCCTACCGAATCTATCGGAAGCTCAAAAGCGAGAGTTCTTCCGAGCCTCTGAAATCGCTGCCCGGTTTGAAGCTATCTTGGACCTGGTGACGGCCCTAGTGAGGCAGGCCCAAGACCGTTACGAAGAGAACGCTAACCGCCGGCGATAGGACGTACCGGTATACCGGGTAGGCGATAGGGTGATGTTCAGTATAGAAAATTACAAGACTGGGCGACCGGTACAAAAGCTAGATCCGTAGTAGGAGGGTCCGTTCGAAGTGACGAAGGCGTCAAGCTATATAGTGACATTGCAACTCCCGGCCAATATGAAGATCTTTAATATATTCTACGTCTCGTATATCTACCTGTACTATAGTAATAGTAGTATCCCGGGGCAGAGCGAGGCCTAGTCTGACATCTAGGCCAACTGCAGTAGGGTCGTTATATAGACCGACGACAGCGACGAGGTCTGGGAATAGAAGTTCGAGAGCATATTGGATTGTAGCAAGGCTGATAACGGAAGATAGTAATACCTAGTCAAGTAGGAAGGGTACGACGACCCGATATATTATTATTATTATTATTTCCTACACCGATATGCCCGCAGGCGCGCCGGTCCT
>MU854758.1:0-13045 GCA_033296685.1 Parachaetomium inaequale | reverse complement strand
GGCCTATATGGTACGGTTTCCTTTGTATATAGCAGTAGAAGGACCGGCGCGCCTATGGGCATATCGGTGTAGGAAATAATAATAATAATATATATCGGCCGATAGGCCGGCTTCTTTCGGTAGCCCTTCTATAACGGGAGTAGGCAGCTCGATCTTCTGGCTATCCTGGATGAAGAACTATATAACTTTGGTCTCGGACTACTGTATAACGATACTCTAAGAGAGGTAAGTCCAAGTTCATTAGTCCTCCGGATATACCGAGTTAAGAGGAGGCCGGACAGACGTATATAAACTTCCTCCCTGTATCAACCGCCTTCCCCTTCCTATAGAACGCGATATTGCCTATGCGGTACGGGTTATAGCTGCACCCCTACCTGTTATATTCCCCCCTCTAGTGGTTCTACCTGCTATATAGCCTGTAGTTGTCGTACTTGTCGTAGCTATAGACCGTTGGGCTGGCCCTATTAGGCGGGCAGACGTATAACGACATTTCAAACGAGTATATATTGGAGTTCTATACGCTGAACTACAGGTAACAGGCGCTGTAGAGGCCTTTGCCTGAGAATAGATCTGTCTCTGAGGGGATCTAGCCCTCTATATTAGCCTTGCCTCCTACGAACTTAAGGTCCTATAGGCAGCTAGTGTTATAGTACTCTGTGCTATACTCGGCGCCGGCCTTGTTAGTAGTATACTGTACCTGACTACTATCGGCGTCTATAGGTATAAAGTATAGTGTACTATTGATGCTACACTCGACTATAGAGAGGTCGACGTCAAAGGCTAGCTCTTTGTTCTTAAGCGTGAATATTTAGTACCTGTGCTTCGTCTCGAGCAGGAAGAGCTAAGAACTAACGTTGTAGGCGAAGTCGAAGTTGGTCCTGAACCGTTGCGATACGCTACTATTAGCTACCTTGACGCTATAGATATAGGTATAGTCTATACTATCGAGGGCGTAAGTGTTAGTATAGTTCTCGGCAGTACTGTATTAGTTCTCGTCCTAGGTATTGCTAGAGAAGTAGTTTATATAATTGTAGAGCTATTAGAAGTTTACGTCTATAGTAACCTCCCTGTTGACCGTCTAGCAACCTCTATCGACGGTGTAGCTGCTCTATTATAGTTTGGGGTATGTTTCATTTTAGTAGAAGCCTACCTGCTGGGCTGTAGTGAGGCCTAGATATAGGAGGAAACCTGATATCAAATGAGTCTAGTGTATAGTAACCACTGTTGAATAGTTAAGGCTAAGGACTCCAAAGCGGTAACAAAGTGGTGGTCTGAGTTTGAAGCTTGGAATCTATAGCGTTGGACTGAAACGACAGGGACTTATACTCTAGTATTCCGTTCAAACCTCATTGCTAGAAGCTATCTATAGCTAAGTGTATTTTGTATTTGCTTACTAAGAATACGAGATAGATAGGCTAAGTACGAGCTATTGTAACTATATAGCGGAGTCGAGAGTACTGTTTACGATATAGCAGATAGAAAACGTAGGGAATTTAGATTAAGAGCAATATCGACTAAGCTAAGAACTCGCTATTGTGGCTGCTATTCTCGGGGTTCTCGACCACTACGGGCGCTCAGTCATATTCATATCTATATACCCTGTACTTAGTACTACCTCGCTCTCTAACCTTTGCTTGAGAAGCAGTTACAGTGAAAATAGCCCTATATTGCTAAGACGCGGTTGTGGACGGCCATTCACTGCCTATTTTAGGGTGCGGAGGAGGGCATAACTACTAGGTGGGACTTACCAACCGGCCGGACACGGTCAAGGTAGTCCAATAATATGCTATAAATGCAGCAAAGGCAGTATGAATGCATTAGAAGGTTAGTGAGCATAGGTGGGTGTAAGCTGTTTTTCTTGTATGTTTTGAGAGCGATCCTGAGTCTCAGCACTTCAGCCGGCGGCATTGCCTTTATATTGGCCACTGTCTGAACTAACAATTCGTATACGCCCGGTTCTCTGACTGAGGCCTTTTATCTTCAGGACTGGAACTTATAGGTTGATTCCTACTCTTAATGCCTTAGAGCCCCTGGCAAGCAGCAGAGCTTGAGCTAGCCTTGCCTTTCGGTGTGACAAAATATCTCGAGCACTATCGGGTAGGTTATCTGATGACCGCTTTCAGAGGTTATAGTCAACTCTAATCCTTCAGAACCACAACTGTCGTATATATATAGCGAAGGTGCGGATATTGGGAATCGACAGAGACGACGAGGAATCTAGGGCTGTGGGTCGAGCCGAGCTATTGTTTAGAGTTATTATCTTGGGCTAAGAGGCTTTATAGTAGAGATATGTTATAGAAGCCGACCTAGAGCATGGCAAATGGTCTACAATACTATAAGTAGCGGTTATGGTGTGGAGGGAGCAAACAAGATAGTGAAAGGAGTGTGATAAAGGTAGGCAAAGGGGACGGAAATCCTTGCTTCCCTCGGCCTATTATCCAGGCCTTACTTAGTTAGTACTTAGACTTGTAGAGTATAGAGTAAGAAAACTAGTATAAGGGAGGCTAGCTGGAACTTGACTTGCTGACTGTAGATAGGATTAACGGACTTTTACGTGCTAACCCTGGGCTAGGACCGATGATCGCTGTATAGTAGAGGCGAGTTGTGAACTTATCTCTGTTAATACTATACCTAGTAGAGAAGTAAGGGAGAAAGGTATAAAATTATACGCCCTTGTCGCTATAGGTGCTCTGACGCTAAAAGCCCTAGAGCCTCGAGACTTAACAGCAACACCATCGCACATATACAACGAAGCTGTTTAGACAGGACAATGACTAGACTCAACCCCTCCTCCCTAGGTCTAAATTTCACCTCCAAAACGCACTGCGACACCTATACCGCTATCGACCCCGCCACCGACCCTGCGCTATACACAGGCAAGATAGTTCTTATCACCGGTGCCGCTAAAGGAATCGGCTGTGCCATCGTAGTCTTATATACCAAGGCAGGCGCGATGCGCATTACAATCACCGCCTGGGGCAACGCCTCTGTGACCTACGCCAAGGCGCTTAGGATAGCCGCCGAGGCGGAGTAGACTAGTATAGAGCTTCTTGTCCTCAAGCTCGACGTTACTGACTATATACAGTTGGGGTCCAAAAGTCTGGCCCACTCCACATCCGAAATCCCAGCCACCCACTTTTTAGGTACTACAAACTACAGACGTATCTTGAAATAACTATCTACAACTAAAAGCTCTAGCAAAACAGATAGATACAGTTAAAATCCCAGGTTCCAGCCATCAATATTTTGTATACCAACCCCTGGCCCGTTTGACTGCAGCCAATCGCCGGGGGATTGAATCGATCAGCCTGTCAACCTTGGCCTGGTCGATTGACCACCAACACCTCTGTAGACATCTGGTAAATTCGGCCACATCTAGCTGGTTTTTCTTTAATAACCAGATATCTGGATAATCCTGCTTCATTTTCCATTTCAAAAGAGCCTACATATGCTCAATCGGATTGAGATCTGGGCTATGGGCAGGCCAACCATCAAGTACCTCAACTGCAGCGTTGAGAAGCCAGGTGGTTGAAGATATAGATGTGTGTACCTTTGCGTTGTCTTGCTGGAAATGCCGAGTACCATCGTAAATAGGAAGAAGGCCCTTCTTCAATACTTGCTGATAGCTCCAGGAGCTATATCCCCCTTTTTATAGTGGTTAGTAGTCACGTTCTATGACAATGAGGTCGGTCCTCCCTCCTTTCCAGATACCACCCCAAACCATGATTGTAATTGTACCTTTACCATGACTTTGGAGGTTGACGAAGTTCTTATCCCATTTCTGAGAAGGAAACTGAAAGATCTAGGCCGTTGGACTACTCGAATTGTTCTGGCAAGACGATTCATCGGAGAAGATAGACTAGATATTGGTTAGCAAAATCAGGGGTAAAGTATTAGGTTACTTACTTGGAGTAACTTGTCGATATCCTTCAACTGATCACAAGCAAAGTGATATCTATCCACTGCCCCGGCCTTTGACAGTGGGAGCCTCTTCTATGTACGCCACTTCCGTATGCGTTGCTCCCTTAAGACCCGACGTACGGTTGATGGGGAGACGTAGGTATCTAGAGTACCAGTAAGCATCTGGAGCGAGTACCGAGGGTACCGCTTAGCCAGTTGCAGGATATACCGTTTCTCACGATGCGTAAGAACCTCTGGCCGGCCAGTTCGGGGCCTGGTTTCAAAGGTGGTAGAAGATTCGAATCGTTGAAGTGTTCGTTGGACTGCCTTCCTGTCGACACAAAACGCGCGAGCGACGGCCGACTGGCTTGTCCCAGCCACAACGGCACCAACAATGGCTGCACGTGCAACTAGGGATAGCTCCTGGCCAGGTTGACGACCGGCCGTCAATTTGGCCCCAAGCTCGTCCAAATTGATCATGGTGGGCTGGAATTCTGTTGGTTGCAAGATTGAGGATGGTGGGTGTCGTGTCGCGACGCGCGTTTAATTGATGTGGGGTGGGCCAAACTTTTGGACCCCAACTGTAAGTATCGAGGCTTATACCGCCGAGCTATATAGCTAGTGGGGATATATCGATATACTTGTTAATAACGCTGGATACCTAGTGCCCTTCGTACCGCTCGGCAAGGGGGATAAGGGTGATTGGTGGAAGATATAGGAGGTGAACGTTAGGGGTATGTACTAGGTCGCCTATACCTTTTTACCCCTAGTGCTCGGCAGTATGGATAAAACAATCGTCAACGTGACTTCGGTCGGCGCCCTGGTGCTAACGCTAGGTACAAGCGTGTATCAGACTTCTAAGCTGGCCGTCCTACGTCTGTCCGAGTATCTTATAGTGGACTATGGGTCGTAGGTATATCTAGCCCTGCTCGTCCGCCGTCTCGGTACGGCGATATATTAATAGAAGCAATGGTAGGGATTGATTGTTTATTCGGTGTACCCTGTGTCGGTAGTAACCGATCTCGCTAGTCAAATGCCGGCTGACTCGTGAAAGGTGTGTTGCTGATCCCCTGACCCGTTCAGCCCGATGCGCTCCTGCTGACCGTCAACTTCTTTGTACGGCAGCCGTTTGCAACGATACACCTGAGCTCGCCGGCGATAGTATCGTCTATCTAACCAGCAAGCGACGAGAATGGTTAGCCGGGAGGTATGTTAGTTGCGCGTGGGATATGCTAGAGCTTATAGGGCGGGAGTACGAAATCGTAGAACGTAATCTCCTCAAGCTGCAAATGAACTTTTGATAGGATATATATATACGAGAAAGCTCTGGAATTTCTATAAAACGAGATCTAAGCCTGTCTGGTCCCAAGGGATATAAGGGACTTGGCCGCCGCTTTTAGAGACGTTACTCCACGGGTAAGAGGCAAGCTTATATTTACTAAACTATGTATAGAGACGAGAAATTACTGTAGGCAACTATCCTGTGGTTTGCTGTAGTAGAACACTCTCTTTATTTTATCCCGCGAGTGGAGTGGTCTGGAAGTGATCTATCTCCGAATTAGGGGGGGATAGTAAAAGAACAGGGTACAGTCGGATCATGGTGATCAGAATTCATCAATTGGGCTTGCGCTAAGTCAGGAGCTGAAAAGCATCGAAAGTTTATTAACCCTCTACATTAACGTGCATGATAAGCGAGTGGAACCGACAAGCGAGTGGAACAGACAAGCGAGTGGAACACTTTTCTCCTCAATACACCACTTCTACACTCAACACTGATTTTCTTAACAACCTAATATGGCTTCTACTTCAAAAGAAGCCAGGGTTATCTTACGTCTCTTGCCTTCCGCCTGCTATCTATCTCGGAGCTTTCCGTCCTTGCCGACCTGCCATTGGACCTTGCAGAGACGGCTATTGAGATATATGGCTTATTTCTCATAGTCGTTAAGGGAACGGTCAACTTGATCCATCAGTCGGCAAAGGATTACCTGGACGAGAATTATAAGTTTCGACTTCAGCTAGCTAGGCCCGCTCAAGGGTATAGCGAGATTGTCAGACGCTCGACTGATACAATGTCCTTAATACTAAGATACAATATATATAACCTCGACCTCGGCTTCAAACCGGAGAATATAACGCCCTCTGATCTAGATCCGCTAGCTCCAATACAGTATTCCTATATCTTCTAGGCCGACTATTTCTGTTCCCTGAACAGCGATAACTCTAGGTTCCTAGGAGAACTGACGGACGATAGGAAGGTGTTTAGATTCCTAAAGGAATACTTCCTCTATTGGCTTAAGAGTTTATCTCTTATCGGGAAACTTTCTAGTAGGCTACTCTCGATAAGAAAGATTCTATATACCGCTTAGGTATATTGTTACTACTATATTATTATTAGGTTACTAAATTCTATTAGTCGTAGCCGGATATCAACCCTTGCCTTCTTGAGCTACTAAAAGATATAGAGAAGTTTGTATTTAGTTATAGATCGATTATAGAGCGGGCCCCCTTATAGATATATAGCTCTACGCTTGTATTCAGCCTAAGTTTGAGCGAGATTAGAAAGCGGTATTAGAGGGAAAGGCTACCTATAATCGAAATGGCCGCTAGCATTAGAGATCACTAGGGTGTATAGCGTCAGACGCTCGAGGGGTATAGCAGCTGGGTCAGTATAGTAGTGTTCTCGCCGGACGGCAAGACGCTTGTATCGGCTTTAGTCGACAAGACAGTCTAGCTCTAGGATACAGCGACCGGTGTATACCGGCAGACGCTCGACGGGTATAGCGATTAGGTCAATGTAGTAGCGTTCTCGCCGGACGGCAAGACGCTTGTGTCGGCTTTATACGATAAGGCTATCCGGCTCTGGGATATAGCGACCGGCGTATACCAGCAGACGCTCGAGGGGTATAGCGACCGGCATGTACTAGCAAACGCTCGAGGGACATAGCAACTCGGTCAGCGTAGTAGCGTTCTCGCCAGACAGCAAGACGCTTGTGTCAGCTTCAGGCAAGGAGACTGTTGTCCGGCTATAGGATACAGAGACTAGCGCGTACCAGCAGACGCTCGAGGGGTATAGCAGCTGGGTCAGTGTAGTAGCGTTTACACTGGACAGCAAGACGCTTGCGTTAGCTTCATTCGATAAGACTGTCCGGCTCTAGGATATAGCGACCGGCGTATACCGGCAGACGCTCGAGGGGTATAATAGTTCGCTTAGTATAGTAGTGTTCTCGCTAGACAGTAAGACGCTTGCGTTAGCTTTATTCGATAAGACTGTCCGGCTCTAGGATATAGCGACCGGCGTATACCGGTAGATACTCGAGGGGTATAGTCATTGGGTAAACATAGTAGTGTTCTCGGCGGACGGCAAGACGCTTGCGTCAGCTTCAGACGATAAGACTATCCGGCTCTAGGATACAGCGACCGGCGTATACCGGCAGACGTTCAAAGGGCACTATAAGTCGGTCAGTATAGTAGTGTTTTCGCCGGACGGCAAGACGCTTGTATCGGCTTCAGAGGATATAACTGTCCGACTCTAGGATATAGCGACCGGCGTACACCAGCAGACGCTCGAGGGATATAGCGACTCGATTACTATAGTTATATTCTCGCTGGATAGCAAGACGCTTATATCGCCTTCAGACGATAAGACTGTCCGGCTCTGGGATACAGCGACCGGCGTATAGCGGTATATGCTCGAGGGGTATAGCCGCTTGGTCAAGGTAGTAGTGTTCTCTAGGAATGGTCAATGTCTCGAGATAGACCGAGGGCTAGTAAGTATAACTATAGACTCTGACGCTTCAAGCAGCTCTAGAGACTAGAAACCTGCTAGCGGTTTTCTCTTCGTTGGCGACGATTGGGTTATAAGAAATAGGAATAGTATTCTCTAGCTTCCCGCCGACTATTGTGTAATATATATAGTGGTTCATAGTTATATACTTATCCTAGGACATGCCTCTAGCTAAGTAACGTTCTTTCGATTTGCTTTTATAGAGTGATAGATTTCTATAATCGTTGTAATGTCTTATATATTTTAATACCTCTGCTAAATTGAAGGGCCCAAGAGCTAGGTCTGCTTTGTATTATTTATTTTTCGCCATTAATCCGGGTCTTATTGACTATGCACTTGAGGATCACGTTTCGAAGGGGCCATTGATCGAAACTACACCTGCCCTTGTATAGGGACGAGATAGCTAGGGTGTTGCCTAATCACATGATGTCCTTCCCGGACGTCGGTCGGGGAGCTAGAAAGGTCCTGACGTATGGGCTTCGGCGCTATAGGCCAACACTCGTCTTGAATTCATGTAACCGAGGCAAAACCTCAGAGAGTATCTATATCTACAACGACCCGCCTATAAAGACACTTATACTCGTCAAGCGCCTTCGTCTCCACTATATTCTCATAAGGCTCCTATATCTCCTCTCTACCTTCCCATCTTACAAGTAGTTCTATACCGCTGCCAGGCAGCCCCCTATAGCTACAAATCCTATCTACCTCCTACTTAAGCGCCCTGCTTTGAGAGGGGTTAGTGTTCTTAAGCTTGGTGTGATACCTTACCTCAATGGCCTCGGCACTCCGCCCTAGGAAATGCTTGGCAATCGCGATCTAAGATAGTCCCTACCCCTTTAGCTGACGGATCTTCGTATCATCCTCTGGAGTATATCTCGCCCTCCTCGAAGTTGAAGTCGGCTTGTCCTCGTCCTTCGTAGACCCTTTGCTCTTCTATCCCGCCGAGCGATACCTCTTCGCGGAGGAAACGGCGGCCTGATTCTCCGTTCTATAGTGCCCTGCTCTATATTCTATATATAGACCCTAGGTGAACTACAGTATAAAAGTAGCTAGCGTACTATCTACTGTAACCCGCTTTAGGACTGTGTTTCTAAGCGGCTATTCCTCGAACTTTGCATTAGGGGCTTCGTCTGCCTTACCTTCCCTTTCCAAGGCGGAGCCTTGCGACGATAGCGGGTTGGGAATGCTACGCCTATGCCGGCGCTTTGGGCGTTAGGATAATCTCTGAGCCTCTCGCGATTGGGAGTTGCCGGAGTACGGACGTGTCTGCTGCTGACAGGCTGTTCCTCCGGCTATATAAGTTGCAGCGCTTACCCTACAGCGCTTGCGTCGTAGTGGCTGGACAGCACTATACTCGCTGTGTTCGGTGTCGCTATATACACTAGGAGAGTAGTCGTCCCTATTATCGGTATTGTAATAGGGACGACGGCCGAAGTCACGCTGACGCTTGGCGCCAATGTGGCTAGCGGGCGGCTGTATAGATAGCTCGGCAGTTCCCCGAACCTCCTGTGCTCGTAGAGGCACTATAGAACTATCCTCGTACTACTCTCCTCGATTGTCTGGAACAACCGAAGATCACAGAGGCTTTGGGCGCTAGGTTGTTTGTAACTAGGCCTATCGTAATTGAGAGCCTATGCGATATAGGCGAGCCTATAGCTCGGGCGCTGTTCTACGGGTGATAGGGGATGAAGTACGTATCCCAGGGTATTTGTATGATAGCTAGGCAACGTCTTTATCCTAGCTATGTTCTACAATACTATCTTCAACAGGACTGTAGACCCTTCTATCAGGACTGTACTAATAGTGACAACCTATATCGTACTGAAGGCTAGCCTCGTCTTGGCCGATAGACGGCTCTATAGATAGCTCGGTATAAGCCAACTCAGGCGCGTTGCTACCCTCGACCGGCGACCTCGATATACTTGCCCGACTCTCCTATGCCTATAGCGGCGTAGCAAAACCCTTGTTCTACTCCCCTCTGTCGTCTTGGACCGAAGGATTGGGCTACTACTACGTTTCAACCCTAGGGCTGGAGGCAGCGCTATATAGACCCTAGGACTAACGGTAGGGGTCGGTGGCAGGCTTCGGCCAGTCGGATTCTATACCCTTGCGATCGCTATCGTTACGATGACTACGATACTGAGAGAGGTGAGAGAGGTAGGAGCTGCTGGACCTCTGTCGTAGATCGACCCCGCGACTGGAGGCAGTGCCGCATCGACTCTGGGGCTAAAGGCGTAGCTCAGCATCAGCCGGATTGAGTTCGGTATCTACCGATTCGAGCTCGCCGGTGCTCTTGTCGTCCGGCAGTGTAGGGGTGCGTGCCCCGCTCTCTACCGCTTGCAGCGGCGTGGCAGGACATGTCTGATTAGTAGGATAGTAGTCCGCTCCGAGTTGGCGGTTAGGCGGCGGTAGGGATAGTCCAGTATCGGCCGGCTTAGGCTTGTCGCCCTTATTACCCTTGTCGTCCGCCTTGGCCTTTAGAAACCGACGATAAAACGTAGACCCGTTCGGATGCTTGGGACATCTGTCAACCGGAATACAAGACTATCTTACGTATATAGGCGAAGGGTCGGGTATCGGGAACATTAGAACAGGTCGGTCCTGCTCCGTATATAGAGTTATAGGCGAGGTATACGATTCATTGCCTAGGCCGGCTATACTAGTGACCGAGGGCTCCGGCGCGTTATAATCGTCAGAAGTAGCGTCGATATATTTGCCTGCTCAGTCAAGTCAATAAATTGGCCTGCCGAGGAATATAAGATCTAGGTATATACCTGTACTAGAAATATAGCTGGGTTGAACTATATTACACCCCTCTGATAGAAGCCCGCTAAGCGACTCAAAAGATATATCAGAGCGGCTATCGAGATCAAACTCGTTATCGCTTGGGATCAAAATAACCTCGACCTATAATTCCCTAGTATTACTACTTTGAGGATTGTATATATCCTACGGTAGTAGCGGGTATAACGGAACCCTAGAGGTTATTGTAGAGGGGTCCCTCTCTTGAACCTGAAAACCGTAGTTCGTAAGCTTAGGGCCTACTGCTGTAGGAGGGGTGTAAAAGAACTAGCGGTCGAGGGAGATTTCTATTATATACCTTGCTGATGTTGAAGTAGAGAATATACTAAAGGTTATAAGAATAGCTCTAGAAGTATTTAGTATATAAGTCGACTATCGTCGTACTGCTAGGGCGCTAGGATACTAGGGAACGGGCTCAATATAATTGTATATACGGAGAAAGGCGGACTCGACCTTGGGATTGGCAAGGAGCCTGGAACTGGCCTCCCTAGCCCCCAACCCTCCACTCCTCCCTCTGCTCCCAAACGGGCTTGTAAGAAACCTGCTCGTAAGAAATATACTCGGCTATAAAACGCCTCGTTATATACGGTTTCCAGGGGGTGTCGGGTGGTATAGGGACGAGGTATCGGCTCACTAGTCCCTCGTAACTCTGCCAATTATACTATTGCAGGGATGGAAAGAAGTCTGAGAAAAGGGGCTGCCGTAGGATATTATATCGCTATGAATCATAGCCCTTGACCTAAGGCCGTATGATTTATAATATCGCCCGAGGTTGCCTAGATCGGCTCAGCCGAAGCAGGGGTTTGCCTATTGTCTCCTAGAACGCCTTTCGTATCTATCTATATATACCTCCTCCTTTTCGTCCTATATCTAGCGCCGCCTATAGCAAGGCAGAATCTCCCCGACTCTTCCCGAACTATCTTAAACGTACTATCGTTTCCGCTAATCAGCTCCTCCTTTTTAGTCTCGATCTGCCTTGCCGTTGGGAAAAGCCAAGGCAGCTACGTTAGTAAGGCTATATTATTGTCTTCGTAGCTATATCGGGTGGTATATAGCCTAGAAATAAGTCGTAGTTAGGTTAGGCTAGTCACCTATATACCTCGCTATAGCTATACTACTAGTATTCGGTCCGACTATAGCTAAAATAGTTCTACAATCTATATACCGAGACAAAGAGGCCTCCTAGTATCTTCGTATATAATAAGATTGATATCTATAGTATTTTTGTAACTAGTTAGGATATATAAGCCCTATAAATTATATAGGATAAGGGGATAAGGGACTTACCTAGCAGGCAGGTATTCTAATCCTCTAGGCAAAAGGAGGTAGACTAGAAGGCAAAAGGGAGGGAGGTAGACAAGGTGAGATATCGCTAACTAGGAGAGACCAAGCGGGTATTAGGTAGTTCCAAAGGGGAGAAAAAGCTCGAGGCTAAGACTACAATCAAGCTAAAAGTTATAATAGACGAGATATACTGTAGAGGCCGAGAATATCTCGATTGGCAATACAACGGCAGGCGGTTAGGGAACGCCAAAGAGGGCAAGGACGAGGCATCCGGCCTAGCGAAATGGGGATCGGAGCGCGGGCGACATTGGGCTAGCGGGCTGTAGACGAGGGAGTAGGGGAAGAGCGAAGCAGATGAGAAGGCAGGGGCCGAGCGAAGGCGATGTAGGAGGGAGAAGGTCGAGAGTACAAGAAAGGGATATCGGAGAGGAGGGGCTCTATTTATACGGCGTGCGCAGCGGGGCTGTACGAGGACGCGAATCTGACGGAGCACTATACCCGATCCGGAAGGCCGCCGTTTCCGGATATAGCGACAGTATATTGAACATTACAAACCTAATAAACCTATAGACTCCTTTAACTGATTTCGGACGCTCCTATTGTTCGACTACCTTAATCTTCTCTAGGTCTATATAGATCCCTTTCCTAGTATCTACAATAAACCCGAGGTATTTAATACTTTTTACTTCGAAGTTATACTTATCGATATCGACCTAGAGTCCTACCTCCTAAAGTCTCTATAAGACCTTCTAGACCTTCTTTCTATAGTTAGAAAGAGAGCTACTAGAGTAGATAAG
This sequence comes from Parachaetomium inaequale, assembly GCA_033296685.1. Lineage (NCBI taxonomy): Eukaryota > Fungi > Ascomycota > Sordariomycetes > Sordariales > Chaetomiaceae > Parachaetomium > Parachaetomium inaequale. Next base: position 478 of record MU854758.1, on the reverse strand, counting down.
GACATCGTCGATATATACCAAATAGAATTTATCGAGGTACTCTCTTAAAGTAGTATTGATATATCGTTAGAATATAGCTAGGGCACTAGTTAAGCTAAAGGGGGTAACTAGCTATTTATAGAGGCTATATCTCGTACAGAAGGCTGTTTTCCACTTATTTCCTTTCTTAACCCTGATTTTATAGAATATAGCGATTATATCTAGCTTTGTAAACTATCTAGCCCTTGATAGAGACCTAAGCGTCTCGTTGATCAAGGGGAGAGGATAATAGTCTTTATATATAATAGCGTTCAACCCTTAGTAGTCGATATAAAAGCGTAGCCTACTCCCTAGTTTCTTAACGAAGAAGATAGGGGCTATAGCCAACGAACTACTTACCTAGATAAAGTTCTTATCTAGCAGTTCTATAAGGGTTTTATATAGGACGATCAATTCCTTATATAATATTCTATAGAGTAGTCCCTAGGGTAAGGGCTTA
>MU854757.1:0-13128 GCA_033296685.1 Parachaetomium inaequale | reverse complement strand
GCGTGGGAAATTGCACACTCGCTTATATTGCACACTCGCTTATAATGTACGTTATGTTTACTTACATTCAGTGGAAATCGCTAATCATTTACCCGAGTCAAAGTGTCTTGCTATTCAGTCTAGGTTTCTCAATCTAATCAAGGAGAGAGAGCCGGTCGCACATACTGCTCACAGCCCATCCTACTACTTCTCTCTATTTTTACTCCGCAAAAGGGACGACAGACACGACGAGTGCTTGTACCTACCAAAAGGCAAACTTGGCACTCCGGCGCACAATCACGCCGGCATTGCAAGTCGTGCCAGGGGCCACAGCCTGGGGAATAGCCGCGCCGTTTGCGCAGAGGCCAAAGGAAGTCGGGCTGAAGCAGATGATGGCACCGTTTGGCGAGCAGGGCTGGCTGCCGGACGGACCGGAACCTGAGCCAGAGCCGGCGCCGGTGGTAGCGCTCGGAATAGGGGCAGCAGCAGTAGACGAGGCCGGTGTGGCAACGCCACCAGCAGAGCTGGTCTGCGTAGCAAATCCAGAGGACGAAGCAGCCGGCGGGGCCTGGGAGGCACTTGAAACGGGGGTACTCACCGGCGTGCCGGAAGAGCCACCGCCACTGCCGCCCTCAAAGGTCGGCACGCCATCCGCCTTGGCACAGCTCCCCTCGCTCCCGGGCGCCGGCTGCTCAAGCACAGCGCCAAAGCGGCCCGGGTTGGGGATGTTCAGGACCCCATTTCCGGTCGTGCACTCGCCGGGGATGTTGGCGAGGAACATATCCGGCAGGGCCCGGAAGAAGTTGCCGTTGCCACCAGTCCCGCCCGTGATACTCACCGGCGCGCAGTTCATGTACACCTCGCGGTTGCCGATCTTGTTGAACCACGTCCACGCGAAGGTGGCGTTGCCGTTGGGCAGCTCCTTGGGGATGGGGATGTTGAACTGACGGATGCACTCGACGCCGGAGTCGTTGCCGCAGTGCAGCGCGTCGGCGCGACCGTCCGCGTCCCTGCCGGTCACGGGCAAGTTGCCCTCGGCCGAGACGGGACACCCTCCGATGAGGGTGTAGATGGTCTTCCACCTGGCCTTGTCGGTGGGCAGCGGGTTCTCGTAGGTCAGGCTGAACTGGCAGGAGCCGCCGCCGTGCTGGGCGCCGCCGGTGAAGTTGACGAGCTGCGAGGTGCCCGCTGTGATGGAGGTTGTCGAGACGACGTCCGAGAGGCCTTGGCAGGGGAAGGGAAAGCTCGGTCCCAGGGGGTTGACCTGGAGGAGCTTGTCGGTGCCGTGCAAATTAAACGGCGTGGGGGTGTTCATCACCATATGCGCGCGGGTAGTGCCTAGCAGGAGGGCCAGGGCCGCGGCCGATGTTGTGTAGATGGTCATTTTGTGTCGGGTGGTTGTGATGTTAGTTTTGTTGGGTAGGACGAAAGTTTGGCGATTCGACTGATGGGTGCTCTGGCTGTTTTTATAGAGAGAAGCAGTCTTGCAGGGACAGTTGACAGTCTGGGCGGGTGAGAGAGCCACGCTCATTCATGGTGAACAATATTTGTCACTGGCGAACAATGAGATTGTGATGACACCATGGCTGTCTATCAATGGCTATTCACGACTCAATGGCTCGCAAGACAAAGAAAGCAATCATTGTTTTCTTTGTTCCATTAGCAGACACTGTTACAATGGCGGATCCGAAGACATGTGCTTGGAATAGAATTGGTGACGCTCACATCGTCAAGGCATGAACCCTGGCATAGTCTAAAGAGTCGTCTTGACAATGCCCTGATCGTCGGCTTCCTGGATGAGGATTCATTCAGGCGGTTTCCTGCATCATCGGACGTGGAACCTGGCAAAAGAGGCAAGGGCTGTCAGCGCCAATGTAAACACCGCAGGCTGACGGCGCCTGAGGGCACCGCGTCCAAGACGAAGATGGTTGGGAAGGCAATAGGTACATACTACTACCTACGCCTTGTGGTAACGCCCTGTAGTGTCTCGTCAGCGTGACTTGATCGGACTGTGTAAAGGCTTGATAACCTCCTTGAGATGACTGGCCAGAAGATGATGTTCTCACCGGGAGCATCGGAGAAGCCCCGGACCAATGAGACTGGTTCCAGGGGCAGATTCTGGATTGAACTGCCGAAACAGGCAAAGGATGCGAAAACTTGCATAAAGAAGGAATAGCCTCAGCGGAATGAGCTCCGTCGACGAAGAGAACAAGCATTTGAAGTCGGAAGCTGCCGTCAAGACATAGCAAATCGCGGCCCAGATGCTCGTGTGGCTTGAGCCATGCATTTGCCCATCACCGACCTCCACCGGCAAGCCACGAGCAGAAAAGCGTGTGTGGCGGCCGGGGAAGGGGTCCCTGGCACCCGTCGGGGCGCCACGAAATGCTTGTTCAGGCCAGACCGGTGTGTAATCTCCCCTGAAGAAGGTCATCGATTGGTCGACAGACCGCTGTCTCAGCGCCATTCCTGCGCACACCAGAAGATCTGGGCTGCAACCGAGCCACTGGGAACTTTGTTTCGGGCCTGAAGCCCCATGTCTTTGGGCCGGCGAGTTGCCTTTGGAAGAAATTTGATGATCCTTTTCCCCAAGGATATTAAGTAGCCAAGGAGGCCGACTGTCCCCCGGCTGTCATCCCCCAGCGTCCCCTGCCGTCCGCTCCATGTCAACACCCACAACGGCCGTGTCGCGCGTCTCCACCAGATGCCATCGTCGCCAGATCCGACCGCCATAGCCCCCGCCGAGGGCGGAGACCGGTCCGGCACGATTGTCGCGTGCGCCGTCGTCATGACTTTTCTCTCGGCCGTGGCCGTTGGCCTGCGCTTCTATGTCCGGGCTAAACTGCTCCGGTCCGTCAAAGGCGAGGACTGGTGCATGCTCGCCTCCATGGTAGGTTTCCCGTCTGGCGAACGAGTGTGGGGGGGGTAAGAAGACTAAGTGGAGCTAAACAATCTTCCCCGGCGACCTCTAGATCTTCTGTATTGTCTATGCTGTCTTTATCATCATGGGTGAGTTTACAGGCCCTGTCACTGTCCACCGTCCAAAATGCTAACAGCCGAGACCAGAAAGCCAGTGTGGTCTAGGCCGCCATCTCACGACCGTGACCGCCGACGAGATAGTAGGGTACCGCAAGGTCAGTGGGCCAACGGAGAAACGGGGCCAGAGCCGAGGATGGCTGACGTACCAGAACGGCACACCGAGCAGTGGTCCTACTTCGGGGCGTCATTTTATAACCTCAGCCTCTGGCTCACCAAGATCTCCATCCTGCTCCTGTACCTGCGCGTCCTAACCCACGATTATATCCGCAAGGTCACATGGGCGACCATCGCCATCGTGACGGTTTACAACGCGTGGGGCGTCGCTATGTTCCTGGGCAAATGTATCCCCATCACGAAGCATTGGCATCCCGAAGAGGAGGGATACTGCCACCCCGTGTCCGTCTGGTGGGCTCTGACATACCTCCACATAGCCACTGATTTCATGATCTGGGTTATTCCCATCCCCGTCCTCGCGACCATGACGGTCCCCGTCCGCCAAAAGGCCGCCCTCCTGTTCGTCTTTACGGTGGGGTTGTTGTGAGTTTCCCTTCCCCCCTTCCCACCAGGATCGTCACTCCAGAGAGCTGACAAACGGGGGGTGCAGCGTCTGCCTCATCTCGGTACTGCGCACCATCATGCTGAACCAGCTGTACTACTTGAAGGACTTCACGTGGGACCTGGTCGCCATCGCCAACTGGTCGACGGCCGAGATCAACGCGGCCGTGGTGTGCGGCTGCATGCCGACGCTGAGGCCGCTCCTGACCAAGGCGTTTGGACCGCTGATTGACCGCGTCTTCCCGCCGCGGGACGAGTCGCTCGAGGACCCCGATTCGACCCGGCCGAGGACCATCGGGTCCCTGCCTCTGAACGCATTCCGGTTTGGGGGGCGGCCCAAAGGGCGGGGCACAACGGTGCCTGTGCGGTCCGAGCTGTCATGGACGGAGGCGCCGACGGTCGCCCTGACCGACGCCGAGAGCTGTCGAAGAAAGTTCCAGCCTGGAAACATGGACTCGGACGCGGAGCTGAATCCCGGCGGCGGCGACGACCACGTGGGGGAGCCGAGAACCGGGGTGAGGGCACCGCCAAGGGCGTATGCCAGGGGTTGAGCAACAGGATCCCAGGCTTACCCACCCCAAAGTTCTTCCCTTCCTAGGCAAATACCACAAGCATTCTTTGCCAACTGGCCTTTCTCGCAACGTGACCAGGACTCAAGCACGCAGTTTTGGTTCCAAACTGACAGGGCTTTCAACAAGGCTTGCGACGAATCACACCGGCCACATACCGATAGCGAGGTGCCGGGTGGCCCCAGTTCCCCCTCAGGGGCGCCATGGTAGCATCGGAACGGGCTAGCGTCGTGCCGAATACCCTCGCGCAGGAACAAAGCCCTGAGGGTTGTTTACCCCGGCCGGCCCGGATTCTTGAGCCGGGGATGACTTGGGGCATGCAGGCGGGGGTCAAGGTTCGCCCACGACGGCGGAGAGCGTCAGTTGGCGGGTTTAAAGCTGACGGTCCTGGGCCGTTTTGAAGAGGAAGACTCTTCTTCCATCCCCAGACCCAACTGTGAAACGGCGCAATGGGTCTCCTCGGCGCCGCTTTCGTGTCGCTCGCTGCTCTGACGAGCGCGGCGAGCATCCCGAACTCCAATGTGAAGCGCCAGGTCTCCCAGCTCCGTGACAAGTACGACTTTGTCGTCGTCGGCGGGGGGACGAGCGGGCTGACTGTAGCCGACCGTCTGACGGCGGCCTTTCCTGCAAGTAAGTCACCCCCGGCGTTCCTCTTGAACCTCCGCTGACCCTCATAGAAAACGTGCTCGTCATCGAGTACGGCGACGTCCACTATGCCCCGGGCACCTTTGACCCCCCGACCAACTGGATCACCGCCAACCCCGATGCCCCTCCGACCTGGTCGTTCACGTCGCTTCCCAACCCGGACATGGGGAATACGACGGCCTTTGTGCAAGCCGGCCAAGTGGTCGGGGGCAGCAGCGCCGTGAACGGCATGTTCTTTGACCGCGGGTCCCGCTTCGACTATGATGCGTGGACCGAGGTTGGCGGCCCCGAGTTCGCCTCGAGCAACAACAAGTGGAACTGGAGCGGGATCTTTCCTTTCTTCAAGAAGGTGAGAGGCCATGACAGGAGACTGAGCTGGGGCTGATTAGACATCCCAGAGCGTGACCTTCACCGAGCCACCGGCAGACATTGCCCAAAAATACAACTATACGTGGGACTTGTCGGCGTATGGAGGCTCAACCCCCATCCACAGCACGTTTTCGTCTTTCCAATGGGCTGACCAGCACGTCCTCGCGAAGACGTGGAAGGAGATGGGCATCGGCTCGCCCAAGGAATGCGCTGGCGGCGACAAGGAGGGCATCTGCTGGGTCCCCGCGTCGCAGCACCCCGTCACGGCAAGACGGTCGCACGCCGGGCTCGGCCACTACGCCGACGTGCTGCCGCGCGCGAACTACGACCTCCTGGTCAACCACCAGGTGGTCAGGGTCGTGTATCCCAACGGACCCAGCGTAGGGCCGCCGCTCGTCGAGGCGCGGTCCCTGGCCGACGGCCACCTGTTCAACGTCACGGTCGAGGCGGAAGTCATCGTGTCCGCCGGCGCCCTGCACACCCCAACCGTGCTGCAGCGAAGCGGCATCGGCCCGGCATTTGTACTCGCCAGCGCAGGGATCCCGTTGACGCTCGACCTCCCCGGCGTCGGTTCCAACCTCCACGACCACTCCGGCCCGTCCGTCAAGTGGAACTACACGCAACCGTACACCTTCTTCCCCCTCCCCTCCCAAATGGCCACCAACGCAACCTTCAAAGCCGAAGCCACGGCCGCCTTCGACCAGACCCCGGCCCGGGGCCCGTACACGCTCGCGGGCGGCAACAGCGCCATCTACGTGTCCCTCCCGCACATAACCGCCAACCACAGCGCCATCACCTCCAAAATCCGGCGCATGGCCACCGACGGCACCGCGGCATCCTACCTCCCCCCGGACATCCGCACAGACCCGACCATGGTGGCAGGCTACACCGCCCAACTTCTCGCCCTCGCCAACCTCCTCTCCAACCCCAAAGCCCCCAGCCTCGAAACCCCCTGGGCCACCGCCGAACCCCCGTACTCCACAGCCTGGTCTTTTCTGTTACACCCCCTCAGCCGCGGCACAGTCCGCCTCAACACCACCAACCCTCTTGCCCAACCCATCCTCGACTACCGCGCGGGCTCCAACCCGCTCGACATCGACGTCCACCTCGCCCACATGCGCTACCTGCGCGGGCTGCTCACCACGCCCACCATGCTGAGCCACGGCGCAGCCGAAACCGCCCCCGGCGCGGACGTCGCAGCAAGCGACGCGCTGCTGGCGGGCTACGTGCGCGCGCAGAGCACGCTCTCGTTCATGCACCCCTGCTGCACGGCCGCGATGATGCCGCTGAGTAAGGGGGGCGTGGTCGGGACGGATCTGAGGGTGCATGGCGCGGCGGGGCTGCGGGTGGTGGATATGAGCGTTTTGCCGCTTGTGCCGGGGTCGCACCTGAGCGCGACGGCGTATGCGGTCGGGGAGAAGGTGAGTTTTTTTTTTTCTTCTTTTTTCTTTTTCTTTTGATTATGCCTGTTGGTCGAGAGGGTGCGTTTGCTGACTACCTGGTGGTTTAGGCGGCGGATATTATCATTCGGGAGTGGTAGGGGAAGAAGGGGTGGTGAGGTTGGCGAGGTTGAGAGGAGACCGGCGGGTGTCTGATGATGAGAAAGCATGGGGCCCGCGATGCTTGACAGATTTCGGGATTCGAAGAGGTGAAATAACACGATGTGAGAGTCGACGAGAAATGACAATGGATCATGTGCTACGACGTCTTGGTCTCCGTTGCACGCCTCCTCGGTGCAGCTCCCGGAGCAGACAGAGAGTTGGGAAGTAGCGCGTTTCCTCGATGAGTGCCGGACGAGTCTGGCGCCATCGTACGCATCCGAGTACACTCGCCAACGAGCAGGTGGGCTTCGCCATCTAGCCATTCCCGTTGCTTCAGGACAGGGACGCGACAGTGAGTGCCTTTTCATTTTGGACTCTTTCTTCAAGGTTCCTCGGTTGATTCAGTGGAATGAAAGGGGCGGAAAGGAATGGTTGGCGCCATTTCGGGCGTACAGGATGACTCAAAATATAGTGGGAACTGCGGACGAGAATGATGGTGATCGGGAGTATGGCACTCCTGCGCGCATGGCTCCGGCTCATCCACCAACCAGGGTGAGCCCGGGGTGAGCACTCGCTGCTTTTGGCTCACCCTGCCGGAGCAGCAGGGGTAAAAGCAAGAAGCTGAAAATTGTATTCCGTAATCTTTATTCCGTGATGTGATACGAAGTAGTGGAGCAGGCCTCGCAGCGTTGCAACCATGCAACACAAGATACCCAATGAGGTTAATCCGGATATTAGCGCATGATTTCTTTTCCTATTAATTATACCGGTCGTCAGATTCCCTCTCAAGTCCATACAGATCTTAGCAAGCGTCAACGGTCTCACCTCCACTACAACGGTATAGGACCATAGGGTCAACAGTTGTAAAAGTAAAATAAAAAGAACAAAAAAAACAGAAGAAGAAAAAAGAAAAAGGGGGCTGCTTTTGTGCGAGGCTGAGAGGTAGAACCCTACCATCTAGCTCGAGCAAAGCAAGTCTCTGCCGAGTAAGTCAAACAATACCTAATAAAGAAAACCAAAGGGGCTTGAATGAAATGAAATGACATCTAAACCGAATCAAACCAAAATCTACCTAACCAGCCAAACCAAACCAAATGAAATGCAACTCTATCCTCCACAATACAGCAAAGAAGTACACCTTGGAGCACAAATCTCTCCACCGGACCACAGGGCAGGTCTTATTTGCCAGCAGCAGCAGCAGGAGGCTCAAAACGCTCCAGGTTCATGTCGACGATCAGATGAGCCTGACGTTGGAGGACGCAGAAGTTGAGATGGTCGTTGGGTGCCACCCGGAAGTCCTTGGAGGCCTCGATCTGGTTGTATAGGTAAACTCCGGGGAAGCTTTCCTTGCTGGTTGCCAGCTTGCAGACCACCAGGGGCGTAGTCCTGGCCCCGAGCCTGACCAGGGCCTCGAACTCTAGCGTGTCTACCGACTCGGCAGGGCCACTGTGATTGTCAGCAAAGTAGATCGGGGGCCGACAAAAATCGGAGCGAGGGACGCGTTCGGGCGTACTTGGAAGTGCGGTTGGCGAACCACAGCGCGGACCACGCAGCCCACTTGGCCTCAAAGTCCTTGACCAGTGCGGCATCCTTGTCGGCCAGGCTGGTGCGAGCAGCGATGGCCGCATGGACGGCCGTGGTGGAAGGGGAGGGGATTTTGGCGTATGGCAGCATCTGGAGGATCTTTGTGTAGACTTTGCCGGACTCGGCCTTGAACGCTGGAAGAGAAGCCACGCCGCCAGAAGAAACGGAGGAGATGCTGCTCTTGGAGCCGGTCCTGGAGTGAGGGCTGCTCGGGTTGCTCCCGTTGCTGCTGATACTCCCGCTGGAAACGACTCGAGTGGCTCCGGCAGCACCAGGAGCGGGGCGCGTGGGTAGGGCCGTAGTTTGCCGACCGGCTGCAGGGCTGGCAACTCGGGCTACGGCGTCGCCCGCAGCGCCAGCAGGGCGACTGCCGAGGGCGAGGCTTGGTGCTCCAATGCTATTGCCCGGGTGTCCTGGCGGATACTTGCCAGTGCCTGTCTCGAAGATTCGATGATCGGGGAAGTGGCCCTGAGGAGGGTAGGGATTCCCTTCGTTTCCGGGGAAACTCGGGTGCCGCGCTAGATCCCTCTTCCAGTATTGGTAGACCGACCCATAGTTCACCAGAGGTCTGCGGGCTGAGTACCCCCGGCTGTCTTCCAGGCCCTCTCTGTTGTGCGAAATCAGATCCTGGTCAGCCATCTTGGATGAGCAGCCCAGATTCGGTGCCGCATCCATGGTCTTGTCATCTCGCCGAGCAGGATGCATCACGAAGGCCCGCTTGTTCGTAATCTTGAGGCGTCCGACTTGTCGCTCGGCTGGGGCGTCCAAAAATTCTGTACAAGCCGACTTCGGCCTCTTCCTTGGTGCATTCGTGCATGAAGTATTTCTGATACACCCTATCCATCTCTGCCACCGTGCGTCCTTCGATCCATCGGTCGGTAAATCCCAGGGACCAGGCGAAGCATTTGAAATTTCTCCCGGTCATGTCCCTCCAGCTCGGATGCACCCTGAGGCCTCCCGTAGACACAAGATTTGGGGATCCCGTCGTATAATAGTCACTCTCCACGGCAGTTGGAACACGGAACTCGGTTGCTGCCGGGGTACGCACCGGCTGAGGAACAGGTGCGGGAATCGGTGTGGCGGTTCTGCCTTGTGGGGTGCCCGGCCTGGATGAGGGAGTCCCCGACCTTGGATGAGGGAGTCCCCGCCCGGGGAGGGCTAGGCGTGCCGGTTCTGGAGGGGGCAGGTGTGCCGGTTCTAGGAGGAGTTCCAGTCGACATAGTGTGCAGTTCGCGAATCAAGATAGGGTGGAAGCAAATAACGCTAAGCGGCAACGAAAAGGAGCGGCGGAGAGATAGAGAAATAGGAACGTGAGACTGGAATCAAGAAAAGAAACGAGAGATGATTGGAAATCAGAAACGACAGAGGGCAAAACAGGAAAAATAGACTGAGACAAAATGGGATCAGAAATAACGCACAGGTCGCAAACGTCGGGCTCCCGGGGCTTCAGATAGGGTTGGTTTTTGTCTTGCCGGTAAGAGTAAGATTGACACGGCGGAGAGAAATGTCCGACAAGCAGGCAGAAACAGGCGATGAACAAACGAAGAGACGATGGAAAGTGAGGAGTAGCTGTTGACGAGGTTGGCAACAGCATGCGAGCAGTCAAGTCTTGTACTCCTCACCTTGCCCTTCATCACGAACGACGCGCGGGCCAACGTGAAAGCTGATGTCGCCGACCTAAGCAAAGCGCGGCGTCGTTGGGCCGGCCCTCTGCGTGGGCCGGGCCAGCGGCCATCCTAACGCGGCGGAGTTTGGAAGCCCAGGCATATGGCTAGCTAGATAGTTATCTGGTTGCGGCCGTCGGGGCACAGCATCTCAAACCGGGGCCGGGACGCGTGGCGAAGGGAGGTCTCGCGGCCCGTCCGCCAAGATGAGCCGGGAAGACTTCAGACGCCCAAGACGGCGGACGCGGATGTGCAAAGTCAAGGGCTTTTCGGACGAATGCTGATAATACAAGATGTATATTAATGCACGACCTGGAGCGCCCTAACATGGCGATATCGGGCCCAGTCTCTCCTTGCGTGTCAATGTTGGTGTGCATGCATATACAAATCACACATGGGGGAAGAAGGCCTCGGTTGTTGGTTCGACTCGTCTCAAGTTTCGTCGGCGCAGCTTTGCAGGACCGGGGTCTGGAAATAGACCGTTTGCCCCGCAACGCGCGCCGCGAACACCCAAGGATAAGGAGGGCAGAGTTCACTGCCTCTGGTCGATTTCTTTTCGATTGATCCCGCAAGATTCTCACAGGCAATTCAAACACTCCCAGAGGAATATTAGAAATGGCAACTGAGGTCGGCGACCGGGCCTTTCACTCGGCGCAGAGCCTCTACCTCAAGCTCCTTGGCGCGTTTCCCGATTATGTTGCCGATTTCAAGGCCAAGTTGCAGAGCTGGCAGGAGGCCATCTCGCCGTCGTCCGAGTTTGTGCCCCTGACCACCGACTATACGCTAGGTATTGCGTGCTAATATACGACCGGTTCACAGTCCCTCTACCTGGTCTTCCGTGCCCGAGTTTGATGCGCTCCTCGCCCTTGGCCCCAAGGCCGTGCCCCTAGCTCTGCGGCACCTGTCGCTAGCTGAAGGAGATGCCACAGCCGCGTTCCTCTGTATATTAGCTCCAGCTCCCCTCCAGCGAAATAGTCTTGATTCAGGCCGCTAACTCGGGCTGTCATCGCAGACAACAAGCTAGAGCACGATCCCGAATACCTCGTTGACAACGCCGACCCTACACGCCATGTCGCCGCCATCCTCGAAAAGAACTTCAAGCGGAACCGGGTCGTCCGCAATGCCCTTCTCGATTGGGATGAGCACTGTGACATGGTTGCCCTCCACAGCAATGCCGCATGACGTACCGAATGCGACGAGTTCGGAGAACTGGTCAAGCTCGGCCCGCCCGTCATCCCGCAGCTGATGCTGAAGTACAAGCCCCGAAACGGGCCGACCTTTAGCTACGAGTTGCTGCACGCGATCCTCTGGGGATACACGACGGAGCAGCAGACTGTAAGCCTAGTCGACCAGTATAACATGTGGGATGATTGGTTCCAGAAGAGGAACCATAACGAGGCGCCGCATTACGCTCGCCCGTCGCAGGGGGTCAGCGAGGAGTAGGTGCGGGTAAACCATGGCCGGGCGAGTTTCAACGGCAGATGATGTGCTGCGAATCCCTTTGCAAGGGTGTGTTGTCTCTTCTTAGGTAGTCAACCAAGGCGTCAGATAATCTCTCTTGCGTCCACCGTACCCCGGTCGTGACTTGTCCGAATCTTCATCATTCCTTGTGTCAGACATGACTGTCGAGCTTCTCTTGGCCTCTATCCAATTGCCTCTGACGGTAGCAGGTTTATTGGACTCTGCTGCTATATGTTTACTACCAACCCAGTCATCACCTACGTCAGGCGGCACCTCGGCTCACCCCTGGCTCACCCAGCCCGCTTAAAGTGGCCGGAGCCTGGCCGGAGCCAACCGCGCAGGAGTGCACTATTATTCCGGGAATTGGTGTTTGTTTGCCTGGATTAACTGTCAATTTGTCCCTGCCTTCAGAGCTAGAAGAAAGAAATGAAAGGAAATAAAATAAAAGGAAAAGCAATAGACTATAAAATGGAAAGGGATAGAGATAAACCGGATTTTCTTTGAAGAGATTGGTAAAATTCAGGACCCCGATTGCACGTTGCAACCGAGGTAGGGACAGTACCCTTATATTCGAAGAAAACGTTTCGACCTTTGCCGTTTGTCCCCACGGGCCACTCGTATGCTAACGAACATCGAAGGGGGGGTACGGTACAGCTGCTGGCAGGTGTAATTTGCGGGCATTGTGCCTGCCCCGCCGAACCAGATGACCAGAACCGCGTCGCATTGAACGCTGCCCCCACTCCGGGCACTCCTCCTCAACCGAACCAGCTTCACATCCGACATCACTCTTACGCGTCGCCTTGCTCAACTGATATATACCGTTACACGCTCATCTTTATCATCTGAATCACGCGTCCGGTTCCCCTCCGCAATCATGGACCACGACCAGTTTGGCGGCCGCACCGACGACGACCTGTTCTCGGACGACATCGAGCCCGTCGAGGAGCCCGTCCTCGTGTCCGAACCTGCGCCGGCGCCTCGTCAGGATGCTCCTGCTCAGCCCGAACCAGCGCCAGCACCGGCCGCGCAACAACCAACGCCGGTCGCACCGGCCCAGCCCCCCAGGGGGTCCCTAGCACAATCGCGTCACGCCCCAAGCCCTCGGCCAGACACCAAGCCGCCCCGTGCACCTTCCAACAACAACAATAACACCAACACCATCGCCAACAAACCCCTCAAACCCGCCCCCAGCGTCACAAGCGACAACCCCCCCGTGCCCGAACCCCAGCCCTCGCCCCCGACAACGACCACCACCCCCGCCGACAAACCACCCCCCACCGGCCCCCGCGAACCCTCCTCGTCCTCCACCACCCCCCCAACCACAACCACAACCACAACCACCGCAACCACCACGACGGGCAACACCGCCTCGGCCATCTCCCACGCCCGCCTCAACTCAGGCGCAAACCCACGCACAAAGCTCACCGACACCGAACTAACGGCGCGCATGGAAAAGATGCGCCTGCTCGCCGCCGAGAAAACGCGGCGCTTCGAGGAAGCGCAGCGCGACGAGTCCGAGCACGCGGTCGCGTACGCGCGCGGGATGGAGGAGGCGCGCAAGCGCAAGGCGGAGGATGCCGCGCGGCGGCGGGTTGCGGACGAGGAGAGGCGGAAGTTGGAGGATGAGAGGGCGCGGAATCGGGAGAGGAAGTTGAAGGCTATGGGGATGAAGGAGGGGGGGTGGGATGCGGGGAAGCAGGAGGATGATGGGCAGGGGGCCGAGGG
>MU854756.1:0-13187 GCA_033296685.1 Parachaetomium inaequale | reverse complement strand
GGGGAGGTGGCGCAAGAAAAGGAGCAGGATAGTAGTGGTCCAGGGGGGGGTCGTACCAGGGTTCAGTGCTATAGTATATGCAGCAAGCCTGGCCATAATGCCCGCACTTGCCAGGAAGCTATAGAAGCATCTGATTCAGCTGCTTCCAATGTAATTATAGTTGGTTCCTAGTGTTGTTGTTTTGCAATTGAGGATAGTATTTGTAGAGTGGTAGGGAGTGCGCAGCTCGCTTGGATGCGCAGCTCGCTTATCATATACGTTATAGTCTATATTATTAGTTCGGCGAAGAAAATAGGTCTCGGGTAAGTAGAGGATATAAAGTATCTAGATAACTTGCTTTTTAGAGTATAGGAATTGAAATATAAGTATTTTCGACTAACAACTAGCTTATTAATAGTTTAATAACGTTGACTAGCTATAACCCTAACGTACATTATATGCGAGTGACCCATATAAGCGAGTGACCCACGTTAAAATCCACTTATAACCCTGAAAACGCAAGCTCGTTCATATCACCAAACATTAATAAATCTCTTTCCAATTTTAAAGGTTATCTTCCTTATGCTCGATATTAAAATGGAAGCATGAGGATATTTACTAACTAAGCTGGTTTTTTGTCAAAGAATAGTTTGCTTCTGTTATTATAGCTATGGTTAAGATCAACCAGGCTTTAGCCCTAACCTACTTACTTGAGCATAATAAATAAATATATATCTTAATCCGTAGGGACCAAATAAGCTAACCCCAAAGTTATAGAGAATTTTATTCACGTTTGGTGATTTGAACGAGCTTGCGTTTTCAGGGTTATATGTGGATTTTGATGTGGGTCACTCGCTTATATAGGTCACTCGTATATAATGTACGTTAATACTTTCTACTCTAATAAGATATTACTACCTATTAAGGCTATTAGTCAAGCCTTATAGTAGTATTCTATAAAATTCTACTCGCTTAAACAATGTCACAGCGATTTGGTTACTATTTTTAGTGGATTTTATCGCCGATTTCTCCGGGTTATTTGCCAAAGATCCCTCGCTACTTTAAGCCCTACTCGTCATCGCTATATTCACACCTTCCTCTACTATATACCCGCCGCCCTACGCTCTTGTACCTTACCCTTAGTATAAAATTGGGAGCCGTATACAGATACCAACTTCTACATTGTACAATTTACAACAGACGCCGCTGAAAATGGCGGCTATACTTCGTCTACTTAAGCCGGGCGTCCCGCCGGTCCTCGTGCTAGTAGTTCTCATCTTTTCACTCTTCCTACGATCCCCCTTTCCGCTCCTTCGCCTTACCCATAACTCCGTCGCCCCCTTTCTCCGCCGCTCTTTCCCTCCCTCGCCGCTCCTTCTTTCCTCGATCCTTCTCTTATTATCTTTGTTCGCGACTCTCCTTCGACGTGGTTTGCTCGTTGCTTTATACTTCTCTACTTTGATACTCCTAACCCTACTTCTTTCTTACCTAGAGTGATTTCGGGCTTGTAGCCCGTATAAAACTATACAATAGTGATAACAGTTGCCGCCGTTGTTATCTAGATAGCTCAGACGACGAATTCTTCTCGACCGGTCGACTGGAGGACGAAGCAGTAGGCTATAACTCGGACTCCTGCTTAATATATAAAGATATTTTCGACGCCGAGCAGGTAGATACCGCTGGGTATAAGACCGATCTAACTAATATAGACGATAGCGAGATAGAAGATATAGTAGTACTCCTAGGCGGAAATATATATCCTCCCGAGTACTATATCCGTATACTAGAAGCGTTCGACAAGTCTTCTTTTAATATATAGGATTATATACCGATGTCTACCCTCCTCCTAGACCGTGTCGAGGAGTAGTAGAATAAGTATATTCGCTGTTTAGCCGAACCTATATATAAGTCCTTACTATTTACTAATTAGGTACTACGCCTATATTCGACGCGACCTATATATATATTTCGAGTCTATCTCGGTCAAGCTCCTCTATCTATTTTTCGACTAGCTCTTGAATTAGAAATAGAGAAAGAATAGTAGGCGGCTATAGGGGACTAAGAAAAAAAGCTCCCTTAGAATATACTAGAAGGTGTTCCGGCTTGTCTATAAGAGGGCTATAATATAAAAGCTTGATGTAAAACTTAACTGCTAAATGTATAGAGTATATATCACTGTCCTATATCTTTTTAGTAGTATACTAATCGCTATAGACCCTCCGAAGTATAGTAAACAAATATAGCTTAAGAAACAAGAAGCGAGAGAAGCGATATATAACGATCGACGATCTAAAGAAGTAGATTGATATAATTGTAAGTACGCTACAGAAGTCCTTCTATACTAGCAAGTATTGTCTTCTCTATACCCTCTTCTACTAGCTTCTTGCCCCAAGCGGGTCCTACCTAGAAGCCCTTTTGCTACTTCACTTCTAGGACATCTAAGTATCTCTTACCTATAATCCTAAGGGAAGGCCTTACTAGATCGTTATCCGTTTTATACTCGAGTATATAAAGGGGTACCTTAGTTCAAAAGATATATATATTCTATATTTAATTACTTATAAGAACTATACTAACTATAGCGCTAGTAATATGTTTCCTATACCCGAAGTTATATAGGACTCCTACCTCCTCCTTAGTCTATATATCTTCCTCCTAGGTATTTTTTTCGCTAACAAGGCCTTTTAGGCATTAGGGCTTATATCTCTAGAGTAGCTGTACGTACTTGATATCTACCTAGAGGAGTAGGAGCTACTATTACCGCTTAAAGAGAGTCTAAGCAAGACATTTATTTTTCGTAAAGTAATCGCGATGTTAGCTAGATATATAATATTAGAGGAATATATACCTTATAGGACTATAGTAGGATAGATCAAGCGAATCAACGAGTTAGCTAGATCCTAGTCCTTAACTATTATATATAATCTCTACTACAATACTACCTCCCAGTTCGATAAGAGTAATATATATATACATCTATATAATAAAGGGTTACTCTATAACTTATAGCTAAATAAGGGATATAAGTAAAGGACTTCGAAATCTAATCCTATAGTATATAGACTTAAGGATAATATTATAGTATTACCTCTAGCATAAGATCTATATAGATACTATAGGCATTATCCGAGGTCTAGAGCCCTAGCGCGCCCTTATCAAGAACCTCTATAGCTAAGGTTCCTCAGTTAGCAAGTAACGGCCAATAGGACTAACAAGAGTATAATCTATATTGGTAAACAATAATCCTTATATTAGGGAGCTCGTCTGGCGTCGAGACGACCTTTGTACACGCTCCTACCAGTCGGCCGAAGTAAGTCACGAGTATAAAAAAGTAGCGAGGGAAGTTATAAAGGAGAGACTAAGACTAAGGAGAGTACTTAAAACGTAACTTCGAGAGGAGTTTGACGCTCAATAGGCTGTCCAGGACACGAGAGACAGCTAGCCGGCCAAGGATACCAGGACTCGGCGGGCGAAGTAGCTACTAGTGACCAGCTCCCCTAGGGAGACTAGAAACGACTTGTCGAAGCGTTATATACGCTAATAGACTGTAAGACTATCGAGGAATTATATAACCGGCAGGATACTACAATTAATATAGTTACTATATACTGTAAGGTCGAGGAAAGCTAGTACCCACGGGTCTCGTCGGCGAAGGAAGCTTCTGTAAATGTAACATTCAAGGTCCGTATAAAGGATCCCTTAAAGGACAGCCTGCTTGACAAGGCGTTACTGTCTGTGTTTAAGAAGAAGTTATATCGGTGTTTCCTCTACGTTAGGAAGGCTCGCTCCGTCAGGGAGGACGATACGCGGTTTGTACAGCTTGTCCACGAATTCCACTCTCCCGGGGATATAACAAAGTACTTCCAGTGTAAACACTTGAAGAATCTGTAAGAGAATGAGGCTATTCTTTGCACTGCTTGCAATCTAGTGCTTGTTGATGAGTAGCATCTCAAATGCTATGCTATTAATGTACATAGAACTGTGCCTTGATTGCTAACGGAGGAAAAGTCGAGCTGTATAGTCCTAGATATGTTGTATCCTGCCAAATCTATACGCCGTATCTAGACAATCAGAGTTTTCCAAGGGTCCAAGTGTCTAAAGGTGTTCGTAATAGCTAGGACAGGGGCGCTGTTTTTGGTCCTCTTGGCGCTTAAGTCGGACCCCCTGGTTTCCGAACACCCCCCATTCCGAACACTTGGCATAGCCACACCGCTTTTTCAACCCAACCTCTTCAATTTACCACAACTCACCCAATTCTTCGTTAAACCACTTCAGATTTTGATATCTTTATCAGCAGTTCAAGATGGACTATACCGAACAGGATCTACAAGATGCAATTGCGAAATACCATGACGGCCGCTGCTCAATGCGAAGTATCAGCCGGGAATTCGGCATACCACTAGCTGCCTTACACAACCGCATCCATGGTACGCAGACCCATTCAACGGCAGCCGAACTGTAACAGACCCTTAGCCGGGTACAAGAAGATCACCTTGCACAATAGGTCTTGACCCAGCAGGCCCTTGGTGTTCCACCAACCCACGCGCAGATCAGGGAGTTCGCCAGCCGAGTACTACCGGCACAGGGAGCAAGCCGTACGACTGTCGGAAAAGGCTGGATGGCCCGGTTCCTTCGTAGGAACCCAGTCCTTCGAACCTAGCGAGCCCGTAAGATAGATTCGGTCCGCATCAATGGGGCCACTGACTCAGTCATCCGCAGTTGGTAGCCACAGTTGAATATCCTAGCCGTCAAGGACATCTTACTAGCCAACCGGTACTAGCCTGAGACTGACGCGCTCGATAGAGCATCCAAACAACCACGATAAGAACGTAAACGAATCGCTGCTCCCGGAAACCCTCCACTCGACTCTCTAAAATCCAGTCTCCGTGATAGCTCTAATAGGGGTAATAGTCCACCTCTGCGTCGGACGTCCCCCATTAGCTTGATTCATAGCAACCCGTGGGCCGCCCTCCATCGTATCCAGATACAGATCCTTCCCACTGTACAAGTTCTCAAGATGCCACGTTCCATCGCCCCAGGGCGCAATCTTCCAGACCTGGCCAGAATAAGGTCCAGCAGTCGCCAAATGCGGCTTAAACTTGTCATTACCGTACACATCCAACTGGCGAGAGGGACCCAGAAAGAGTGTACATAGCGCGTAGGTGCCCGCCCCGTTCGGCACGATCTGCCAGAATTGGCCTGAGACGTTACCGATGCGCGACACCTGGATCAGACCCTCAGCGTTGCCGGCACCGTCATTGATCACGTCGAGAGCACTATTGAGAAACAAGAGTCAGTGGGCCACTACGTTGAGGATGTTCAGAAGTAATGGGTGGCTTCTGAGCCCAGCCCCCTTCCCGTTGACAGGCGCATATGACATCCTCTCCTCTGAAGCAAGAGCATGAAAAGAAATATCCAACTCGGGAGGGGTACTTACTAGCCAGCGAACGTGTTGGTAAGACGATACCACATTTTCGGGTTGAACGCACCTGATGGTGGAGGCGTAATCGCTTTGACGGTGATATCGAGGGTCATGGAGGCCGAAATGACAGGAATGTTGGTGACAGAGACATATGTATCCATCCCCGAATAAGCTTTGCTATTCGGACTAGACGTTGCATTGAGCGTGGTTTCATTCGCGATGCCAGGGAAGGGATCTCCCGCATCGCCAAACGAGCTCTTGAATTCCAGTTGTTGGAAGCCGTCAGCTTGGAGCAGGCCGACCTTCGGATGCCATTCATTGGTGTTGCTGTTAACAGTGTCGTCGATGTGCCAGACTAGGAGGCCGCTTGCGGGAAGCGATGTGTCGAAGCCAGTGAGTTGTCTGTTCTCGAGTAGGAAGTATTCCTGGCTGCTGGCGTCGCCATCCTTCCAGAGACGGTGCGTCTTGCGGCTGGACTTCACGTCTGGGAGGGTTATTTGGTGGTTTTCGGTCTCGTTGGACACGGTTATCCAGCCCTGGTTTGCTTTGCACCCTTCTGAAGTTTAGCGAATGTTATAATGATCGGGAAGTGGGAGATTTACAAGCCGATGGATGGACTGGGCGGTCGCCTCCACCACCCCAGCTGCCGTGCGACATCAAGCACCAATTTCCGATGCCGGCCGAAGTGCTGTCTGTGTCGTAGAGGTCGGGCCATCCAAAGACTATCACCTGTTAGTCAGTAAAACTCGAAATGGGGTTCATCCATGTCTTACGCAGATGTCCGATCTCATGCGCACTGACGCCAATTTTGGCATCTTCTGGGATGGTCAAGAAGCCATACACCTTCACGTCTGTTAACATCCTAGAGTTAGCTTTCTCTGAGTGAAGTTTGACATTGTGATAATACCCGGCTTACTGTTCAACTGCCGCTCACGTTCGAGCGTCCATTTGACACTCCAAATATCATTGGGATTTCCGGTCTGCTCAGCTCCTGTGCCGGCATGGGAGGTTGCTGACGAGGACGTTTGAGAGCGGTACGCGGGAAGAGAGCGGCGCGGCGAGAGTTAGGGTGTCTTAACAGGTCGTGCCACGGGGGATCAACATGTCCAAGGTTAAGGTGGTGAGGTCATGAAACGGCACTCTAAGTAAGCGCCCTGTGATTGCTTTCGCAGGCAATTGGACTTCATCTGCCGTAAGGTTGACACCAGGACCACCGAGCTACCCCTGTTATACACCTGACTATTGAAGCCGCCCGGGGTGCAGCAGGGTCCCTGTTGAATCGCCCTCGTCCTTGCCTGCCGCTGCGCGCCGCCGCCACCTGCCCAGGGCGAGCGACTTCGAGATTGCCTTCATCTATGCTTATCTGGCGAGCAGGCGCGTTCCAACCAGTGGATATGGTCCCGGAACCAACAGCCTCCATCACGCAGGATTCTGAAGCAGTCTGCAGAGTCTTGGTGATGCCACCCACGATCAGCTACACAAGCAAACCAGATAAGCGAGGCCAAGTCAAGAAATGTACGCAAGCTTCTGCACGGAAACTGGTCAGCGGAGTGCTATTTCCTCTGGCCTAGTCAGGAACTTGTGAGTACTCAGGATCGGCAGTGCAGCGTCCTCGCAGAGACCGTCGCACGTTGGAGTTGGGCTGGGAGTCAAGGATTGGACAAGGAGCGGCTGATGGCGCTGTACCGTAGGTTACATTCACCCCGCTGTACTGCTAAAATCCCCGACCATGCATTCCTCGCTTTCTATCCGCATCGCCCACTCGCACCGCGCATTTCGCGCATTTCCTCCATTTCCACCGCACCGCGCATTTCCCCTGCCTCACAATGTCTGAACAAGGCTTAAACAAACGCTGCGAACCGTTACAGGGAGAACCTTGAGGTAGACTAGCCTATAGTAGGCTTTGAACCTTGGAGGAATGCCCGTTAACTTAGATAGTTTGTCGCGGGAGACCACGTGACCACGTGCCTTCTTCCTCCACACAGCCCACCTTGCCCTGGGTTTTCCTCCCAGAGGCTTAGCTTTCAATCGACCAAGCAATCCAACCACAGTTGACATTTTCTTCTTCTGTGTGGTTACCAACATAGTTGCTATACGCTCGGAGCAGAAGGCTTCTATCCACCGAAGCAGCCCCTCTAGGATTCCTCTCGCTTTCATCCGCTAAAGAAGCCTTTCCTTGCAGACCCCGTTGTAGGCCCCTTTCACGTCAAAGCTGATCAAGCTTGCTATATTTCGACCTCTCCATGCGGTGTAGATCTGTTCCTGGAGGAGTAGAAGCGCTTGTTCCGCCGACCGTTGTTTGCGGGCCCCGAAGGGGTTGGTCGGGAGGAGCCTATACGTCTCGACCGCATGTGAGATCCTTTCCGCCACGACCGAATCCAGCAGCTTTCCGAGCGTTGCTAGAAGTGAAATCGGTCTCCAGGCTTTAGCAACAGTGTAGTCGTCCTTGCCGGGCTTCTTGAGCGGTATAATCTTGGCGTGCCGCCATTGCGTGGGCAGTGTGCCGTCCTCCAGAGACGTCTGGAAAGTCGCGTTCGAAACTGGCTTCCGGTCTTCTGGGCCTGGATTATCTTCTGCGCACAAACCACGTGTTCTTGGCACCGACAGGTACATCGGATGATTTACAGGTACTTCTGGCAAGAATGAGTCAGTAGCTCCCCCCGTCATCGATACTTGAGAAGCAATTTATGGCTGAATTATGATCAGCTCAGCATTGCCAGTGTAATGTACAGGGCTCGCAAGCTCGGGGGACTACAGGAAGACGGGGAAGAGGTCGCGGACGGGAACGAGGCCAGCAAGATAGAGTAGAGGAGACCCAAGGAGGTACAATTCCTGCTTCTGGCGCAGCCATACAGCTCGGGACGCCAGCGCCGGACACCCCCCCGGCTAGTTGACAGACACAAATGGATGCCTGATTTTACTGCGATAGATTCCCAACGGCACAACTCTAGTTACCCCAAATCGCCCAAACTGATCCTTTTGCTCTGGATTTTTATTTCTTTTTTTCTTTTTCTTTGGCCGTGGTCAGCAACGCCGGCGGCCCAACCAAGTCTGGAAGGCGATGGTTGCGGATCCCGTACAATTAGCTTGGCGACCCTGTCCCATGTGTATAACGGAAAACAACCAGCCCTACTGTCAGGCCCGCGGCCGCAGCGGGGGACATGCTTGGCGCCGTTGAGTCCTGCGCCGAGCCTCCGGGCGTGGAGGCGGCGATCTCTATTCCGAGACCCACCTCTTCCGGTCCGGAACTCATGCTTCACTCAAGTTGGAGATGCTCACACCCACAAACAATCGACATGAGCCAAGCATAACATTCAAGACGCGAGGAACGCACTGCGTAGGGTGTGCTCTTAGGCGAGCAGGTGAAGGTGCCAAGAGCCCAAGACCAGTCTCAGTAACCTCGAAGAGCCACAATTCTGACACCTCAAGCCAGCCTAAGGAGTGGTTTTCCAAATTGGCTCCCGCGAGCTGGACGCAATGCCAGAGTAGACGGCACAGCCCGACTCTCCACATTCGAAACCACCACAGTTGACACACAAGGATTTCTGCCTCTTGGCCTTGGCATGACCGGGGTAGGAGACCATGCTGATGTCGCGCTGGACGCTGATCTCGCTCCAGCCCTGCTTGGAGTGAGTGCCCTTGTCGCGGCTGAGGGAAGCCTTCGACCCGCTCTTGCCCGTGCCGCCGGTGCCAAATATGCGTTCAATAAGCGGCCGGTAGGTGACAGTGCAGCAGGCGACGATGGCGGTGCACATCTCCAGGCCTGAGAGCATGGCCGCCCAGACGTTGTCCCCTGACGATGGTCAATATCACGCACCTTATCAACACGATACGGCCGCCCCCTTCGAGAAGACCTACAGGTGGTGTCGTAGGTCGATTCCACCCGCTGAGCGTAGAACAGGCGAGCTATGCTCACAACGCAGGCTCTGTAGGGTGAGGAATGGTTAGTGGTGTGCCTCGAGTTTTCCCGGAGTGCTCGGGATGGATGGCAGGTAGATAAACGGCCAGGTAATGGGAGACAATACTTACATGCTACCGGCGCCGAAGGCAAACGACAACAATATCTTTCGTCGTCTGGGCATTTGCAACTTCCAAAGCATGGGCATTGGGTATCTTGAGAATTGCAATGGCAGATGGTCAGCTACTACACAGGCATGACGCAAACAAGTACCTAGGAAACCACGGCGGAACGTACACCAAGATAATGAAATCCATCAGGATGTTGAAGATGCCGATGACAAGGGTGACCGTTCCGTAATTGATGCAGCGGCCCTGGATGGTGATATCCCAGGAGCTCTCAACAGGAACGCAGGTGAGGATGCTAAGAAAGAAGGCAGCCATGGCCCACGCAAAGATCAAAGCACCCAGAACGAGCAGGGCTTTTCGAAAGGTTTGGTTCGGGAAGATGCGGTGATAAAGGAGCAAGATGGACGTCTTGATGGTGGCCATGCCGAAGACGTAGAACGCTATGCAGACGTAGGTGTTCTAAAAGATCACCCAGTCAGTAAGGTAGGTACGCATCGAAAGTGAGCTCAAGTCCAACCGACACTTACGATGACCAGGGACCGGGCATCCACCAGGAGAATTACGTGTCTCCCTAGACCCCATTTTGTGTCGTACTCGAGAGCAATCATGTAAGACATGTAGAAGAACTAGTCCATTCAAAAGCGTCAACACCAGCACCAGACTGCGCGGCAGTTAATGAAGAGAAGACTGCCGTAGCGCTTACATAACCAAGAAAGAGGCAGTAGTCGTCTCCTCCCAGACCAGACTCTGTCTTTCGACGAGCCAAGAACCTTAGGATCACGGCCACGGTGGCGGCGGTCATGGCCACGGCGGCCGAGATGTGGAGAGCTGGAGCCAGGGACTCGTCGATATGGTCCTCCATGTACTGGATTTCCTCTGGAGTCGGAATGACGGGCATCTTGCAGGCGATGGAGCACACGCTCCTTACCCTCACACAAAGCTCAGGACAGGATCGGTCCGGTTGTGTTAACGATAGGCCTCCTGGTGACCAGGCGAGGATTCAGTGAAGAAAAGAGAACCCGGAATCCCATCAGCGACGCGTGCAGCACACAGATGAAGGATTCGGGAATAAGGTCAGGGGCTCGCCGAGTCTCGGTTCGATTTCAACAATGTTCAAATCAGGCACACCTGCCCGTGCCGTTGGGCCCCCAACGGTCGACAATTCGCCCGGACCCATGCCGCAATATTCACCCTGGGTTGCCATGCGGCACAGCACCAACCTCTCATGGCATGACCCGCAATTCGGACCTCCAGATGGATTCTGGGCCTAGGCTGCGGGTGTTATTGTGATGGGTGCGGCGCAGCACCACACAAGCAGCTCGCTCGGCTGCAGCTCTCCAGTCGACGGCCGGCGGCACGATGGAAGGGCGCTCTGCGCAGGGAGCAACAAGTTGGAAACCTACATAATGACACCCACCTTCGGCTCGAATGCGTGTCTGCCGCGCTTATAATGCATGTGGCTTTATTACTTACTCACCTACCTAAGTAGGTAGGTCCCATCATATACATGCACATGCAGGGGGCTGGCTGAATCACGTCGCATCTGTTGGTTCCCGCCTTGCAGAAGTTTTCCGGACCAGGCTGTGTGTTGGCTGTAAATGTAAAAAGCTTTTCCTCCGTCTCCCGCGCTTGTTTCCTTCGTTCAGCGGCAATGACATCGGGGACCGCACGCCTCCTCCACAGAACGCCACATCCGTTTCCATTTGACTGTCGATCGCTTTCGCTTGCGCAATGTTGTCGATGAGATCCAAGGCCTCGCGCGCCATTTTGGCGTCGCCCTTGCTTGTGCTTGCCTGGGTGTGTTTGACCGAGATGGACGTGGACAAGATGAAGGCCCACCACCAGAAGGTGCTCAGCTCGGGGCCTACGCTCGACTGGGACGGCGGCTCGATCGACATCTTCCGGACGTTCTACCGAGTCCGCGCCCTGGACGACATGTGGCGCGGTGTGACCATCGCGTTCGGTCTCGGGTCCTTGGGCATCGACCGCGTTAGCTGGTGGCAGTCGCTCTCCTTCCTCACCGACCTCGGTCCTCTTTACGCCGTCCTCCTCATGGAGTCGTGCCGTCCTGCCAACCGCTGGACACCAGCCTACTTGTGAGCCACTGATTGCTTTTTTAAAAGTCCAAGACAAGCTAATGACAGCCGCAACCTGCCAGTGCCACCACCGCGACCTTTCTCGCCCAACTTCTTGGAATTGGAGCCGTGGCGCCTCTCTTTTACTTCCTTTCATTTGTCTTTGGGCCTCAAGCGAAGGACCTCGCGGACCGCCAGATCCAGCAACTTGACCCTTCGCAGTTTGCCCTTTTGCTACCCCTGATACTGGCTCTCCACACTTTCGAAATCCTTGGAGCCTATCTCTCCCCTGATTTGGTCTCGCGACACTACTGGATCTGGGCGTGGCAGATGTCGCCGCTCTGGATTGGTGTTGCAAACTTCATCAGTGCCCGCGCCGTCGGCAGCTGGCTCCGGAATAGTCGCCTTGCCTCGCCAGCCTTCATTTTTCAGGTCCTCTGCGCGATCTCAGCCGGGGTCTGGATCTCGACCCTGCTGCTCTCTCCTTATTCGGTGTCCGAGATCTTTCTACCGACCCTCGCCAGGCAGACGGACGATCACCTGCACACACGGAGGGCTTTCCAAGTCGACGAGGTCTCTGCGTTTACGGCTTGCTTTTTGTGGCTGGCCTACCTCTTGTTGGACATGCACTCAGCCGGGCTGGTAGGGCTCAATGGGTTTTGGCCAATTGCTGTGTTGCCAATCGTCCTGACTTTCCTGGGGCCTGGTGTCACTGTTGCACTTGTCTGGTCTTGGAGAGAAGCTATGTTTGTTTAGGGGTGCGTCATGTCAGGAAGGTACTTAGGTGTGTGTTCAGGTACCTAGGTATCTTAGGTGGGTGCCCCTTTTTTATTAAATTCAATGACACTCATCAAAGTTAGGAATGTCTAACTTTTGATAGCCGAGCACAAACAGCACTTTTGCCTTTATTCAGGCTCCAGGAAGTGGAGGCCATAGCAGCAACCGGGTTCAAGGACTCGTTTCTATGTCGAAATTGAACCGACGGCGTCTTCATCCGCCTCCAACTGCCGCTTCCCTACCCCTGAGAGAGAATACGACCCAAGTAGGCGGTAACGTAGGTGATAAAACATGTTACCTAATGTTGGAAAGCCAACAGCCACTAATTTACTGTATCGCACTCATGGGACGCTAAATGTAGGCAGAATGAAGTGTGTGGGAGCCGCAGGGAGGGCAACAGCTTGATTGAAGATGATAAAGATGGTGATGTCTGCGATCTCTCGTCCAAACTGCGGTGAGCATCGGCCAGCCCCTGAAAATGCTGCCCTGCCAAGCCAACTGTTCCCCATAACTCTGGTGCCCAATGGCCCCCAATGCAACTCTGCATGCCATCCCTGCCTGTGCGCAGCGCCCACGACCCAGAACCATTTTCCCGACCATCCGGTAAATCCAACACCTACACCTCCTCCAGGATTCTGAATGTTAGTGTGGTACTTAGCCCACTTTTTCCAATATTTTGGGCAGCCACTGGCCAGTTTCCCCACCCAGGTCACTTTTCTAGCACTTTCTATAGCAAAGTACTTGCGATAAAAATCCCCCGTATCCACCAAAAAACCCACCACGGCACTGCACCCACCAAAACGCTGGCACCCACAACGGCCACCACAATTGGCACCTGCCCTGGCACCGGCACCCGGCTCTGGCACCTGCAATGGATATCCGCGCGTTGGTCAACAACAACAACAACA
>MU854754.1:0-13219 GCA_033296685.1 Parachaetomium inaequale | reverse complement strand
GGTTGTTGATCCTCGACGGCCACGAGAGCCACCACTCGACCGAATTCGAGCTCTACTGCCGGGAGAACAATATCATCACGCTCTGCATGCCTATACACTCCTCCCACAAGTGCCAGCCACTTGATGTTGGCTGCTTTGGGCCACTAAAGCAGGCGTACGGTCGCTAGGTTGAGGACTTGATGCGGATATATATCAACCACATCAGCAAGCTCGAGTTCCTCTGTGGCTTCCGCGAGGCCTTCTTTGCCTCTATGACAGAGAGGAATATCCAAGGCGGCTTCATAGGCTCTAGCCTTGTGCTGTACGATCCAGAGAGGGTGCTTTCTAAGCTGGATGTTAAGCTTTATATACCAATACCCCTAACCTTACGGCCTGGCACTGCCCAACCTTGGGTCTTCCAGACACCCTACAACCCTCGAGAAGCCGACTTGCAGTCAACGCTTATCAAGACTCGCATTGCCAACTATCAAAATAGCTCCCCAACCTCGATGTTGGCTACTGTGGACCAGCTTACCAAGGGTACAATGGCTGTGATGCATCAGGTGGCCCTCCTTCGGTTAGAGAACGCTTCGCTCCGCAAGGCCAATGAGGCACTAAGCAAGCGCCGGAGAGCCAAAAGAACACGCGTACAGCTTGGAGGATCACTTGCAGTACAAGATGCAAAGGATCTAGTAGGCCAGAAGGCCGTAGTTAGGGAGGTGGCACAAGAAAAGGAGCAGGATAGTAGTGGTGCAGGGGGGGGTCGTACGAAGGTTCGGTGCTGTGGTGTGTGCGGCAAGCCTGGCCATAATGCCCGCACTTGCCAGGAGGCTGTAGAAGGGTCTGATTTATCTGTTTCTGATGTAATATCGTTGGTTTATAGTGTTGTTGTACTGCAATTGAGGATCTTGTTTGTAGAGTGGTGAAAAGGTGGTCGCTCGCTTATATTGGTCGCTCGCTTATAATGTACGTTATTCGAAAAGCCTATATCTCATACGGAAAGCTGTCTTCTACTTGTCTCCCTCTTTGATCCGGATCTTATAGAATACTGTAATTATATCTAGCTTTATAAACCATCTTGCCTTAGAGAGTGACCGAAGTATCTTATTGATTAGAGGGAGTAGGTACCGGTCCTTATAGGTAATAGCGTTCAATTCTTAGTAGTCGATATAGAAATATAGTCCGCCCCTAGGCTTCCTAACAAATAGGATAGGAGCTAAGGCTAGTGAACTGCTTACTCTAATAAAGTTCTTGTCGAGCAACTCTATAACGGTCTTATACAGGACGATCAATTCCTTGTATAATATACTATAGAGCGGCTCCTAGGATAGGGGTTTCTCTTACTTACTCTCGTCCTTCTTAAGCGGGATCTTATAGTCTATACCTAGCCGGGCGAGTAGTAGTCGGTCGGTAGCATTCTAGTCGAATAGAGGGAGAAATTTGTAATACTACTTCAGTAGCTTTTCTTAGAGGTCAGTATACTTCTTTAGAGCGAGTACCTTTTCGATATCCCCTAGGCTAGTAGCGAAGATTTATACTAGCTATATAGAGTCCCGAGACTTCTATATCCTCTCTACTAAGGCTCTAAATATAATAGACATCTGCTAGGAGATCGAGAGGGTTATAGTCTCTCCTTAACTTCTTTCTTTAACAACTAGGCCTAAGGTCCCGATCGTTAGTTCCCCTCGAGATAGGGAAATCGTCACCTTCTCGGTATCTATCTATAGCTATCGTAGTATAATATCGTCCTCCTAGTCAGGGATAATATAGAAGAAGATATAGTTTAACTTATAGCTATCGATATTAGTATCTATATAAGCTACCTCTTGGATAACGCCCTTAACTATTATATTGATCTAAGCGAGGTCGTAGGGAGTGATAGGAATATATAGGAGGCGTAGGCGGTCGGCGAGCGAGAGGCTAATAGTTACGAAGCAGAGGCAACTACTATTAACAAGGGCCTTAGTATAATAGATTCCATTAATACTAAAGTTAATGTAAAACGGGTTGCTATCTATCTAACTCTCAACCTCCTTCTATTCTCGTTTTACCTCCGAGTACTCCTAGCGACAACTTTAGCTAGGAGCTACTCTTTTAACTCCTCCTCGTCGGTCTCCGTCTAGTTAGATAGACTATTATCGGTATCTTCTAGGTCCTCGACTAGGGCCTTGATAATAGGCCTTGACCTTTTTACTTAGGAGTAGTTCGCTCTAGCTAAGCCAGGTAGTAGTCTAGCTAGGAGGAGTAGGTAGTTAGCTACTATATATCCCGTTCTCTCGTACCTGAAACAGTAGCCTTCTTTCCTCTAGTGTTCCTTTTCTTTCTTATCTATCTATTTAGCTCGCTTGTCTATAAGCTTTGTGTTATCTTGCTAGATCATCTAGCTAACTCTTATAGGCTCCTAGGGGGGATGGCGCAGTTGGAGTGCGTTGCGCCTGGAAAGTCTGTGCGTGGGCTGCACAGGCAGTCGGTTCGAATCCGGCTCCCTCCGCACCTTTTCTTCGGAAAAGGCGTACTCCACCCAAGCAGGGATTAGCCCACCCCACGGCCGCCCCGAGGAATACCCGTCGGCTCGGGGATTGGCTGGATGTTTGGGGGGCATCTAGCCAGTCAAATAACGAACCGGGAAAAACCTGCTCAGCTCGCCGCAGGAAAAACATCCGAGCCCCACGGAGCTGGGAACCAAGGGACACGTAAAACCCAGGGTAGAAGCGGAACTGCCTAACAAAATACCGCCGGGGCAGCCCCCCCGTTAAAAGGAAGGATCCGAGGAGGGGAGACGCAATGAGAGCTGGCTTGCACTAGTCCCAACTGCTAGGTCGAGGGGCAAAGTTGGATCAAGGCTAGTTTCACTGGAGTGGGAGGACTCGGGATAGAAGGATGGATGCAAAAGGGGAGACGTAGGTTTTTACCCGGCCCTCGAGGTACAGTTTCCTGTGTAATTAGAGGTAGATGGTCCGGCGAGCCCTAGGGCATATCGGAGTACGAATACATACATTATAGGCTCCTAATCTATTATATTATAGGGGGGTATAGTAGTACGCTCGTAGTTCTAGTACTTAGTGCCCCTCTAGTCGAGGGAGATGTCCTTTACTCTAGGGAGGGATAGAACTTTCCTACCTACTTTCCTCTAGGCTACCTTCCTAGCGTCGATATTAGTACTAAGGCTATAGAGCTCTTAGACGAATCCTAGGTAGTCCTTCGGCAAGTATAGTATAGGGATAAGAAGGTCTTTTATCTCGTTGTTAAGGGCCTTCTAGAGGTAGTTAATCTAGATAGCGGTGTACTAAGTAGTACCCCCTATATCAGCTAACTGCTTCTCGAACTTCGAGTAGAATACTATAAACGACTCTATCTTATACTAGGCTATACTATTGAGGTTATTAAATATATATTAGACGACGTTAGAGTCTTCGTATATATTCGTTAGGTACTGGAGGAAGTCTATAGGGTTATAAGTACTACCTAGGCTGCTACTCTTATAGAAAGCAGCTACTATTAACTAAGGGGTATCTCCGAGCTAGGAGTAAATATAGGTAAACCGGTCGGCAGGAGAGCCAAGGAAGTAGCTATCGGTCTATAGTTTACCCTCTATTTCTAGCCTCTAATTCTAGTATTTCTTCTAGTTCCTATCGAAGCGTAGAGGGTCTAGGAGGGTTATCTTCGTCTTCGTCTAACTAGGGGAGGACGATAGTATAACGGTGACTATAGGGAGTACTAGAGGTATTAGGCTTTAGGGTATAGTCACTAGCGTAGCTTATAGAGATATAATCATTTCTTAGAGGGCCTTAATATATACCTAGGTCGCCTCCTACTCTTAGGCCTAGCGAGTCTCTATCTCGGCGAACCACTAAGCCTATTCTAATTGCCCTACCTAGATTATCCCTAGCTAGGTAGTAAAGAGCTATATCAGCTAGGCCAACTAACGATCGCTCTAACCGCCCTCGTTCACGTTATCGTTGCCTAACATTATAACGCTCTTCCTCGTACGTTTCCGCTGTACCTCGCTTAGAGGGCTTCCGCTATACCTCGCTCGAAGGGCTTCCGCTATACCTCGCTCGATAGAGGGCTTCCGCTATACCTCGTTCGGAGGGCTTCCGCTATACCTCGCTCGGAGGGCTTCCGCTATACCTCGCTCAGAGGGCTTCCGCTGTACCTCGTTTGATCGAGGGCTTCCGCTATACCTCGTTTAGTAGAGGGGCTTCCGCTATACTCACTTCTCTATAATCGGCAATAGGAGAAGGAAGCTTAGTTATAATATAACGGTCTCAGGAGTATATTACAACTATCTAATGACAACTCTACGAGTATAACTAAGCTTGAGGAAAGGAAAGGAAAACAGGGAAAAAGACTAGCATGTCGCGATAGTCTTTCTCTGCCCAGAGGGCGACGCTAAGTGTGAAAAGGGATAAGTATAATAGGGCCGTTAACGGGGTCGTTGATAGAGTCGTTGGCTAGGGGATATCCAGGGGCTCGGGCTCCCGCCAAGGGTTAGAGTTAGCCGAGGGTCGCCGAGGCCACTACAGGGCCCAGCCCGTTACAGGCTACGCTTATTAAGGAAATCCACAAGTTAAGACTCGGAGGATATATAGGAATCGCTAAAATAGTTACGCGGATCAAGTAACACTACGATTTTCTAGGACTTAGGAAGAAGGTAGAAGAGGTACTCGCGGTATACGATCTATACCGACGAGGTAAACTAGATAGGCACAAGCCCTATAGACTCCTTCAACTACTATAAGTTGCAGTACGACCATAGAGCTCGGTAATGATAGACTTCATTACCAAGCTACTAGTATCAAAGAACATAACAATAGGAACGACTTACAATAGTATCCTTACTATAGTTAATCGACTCACTAAGTAGAGTTACTTCTTCCTATATAAGGAATCGTAGTTAGTAGAACAACTAGTAGACGTAATCTATCGATATATTATATTAGTCTATATATAACCTAAGGAATAGATTACAGACAGAGATACCAAGTTCGTATCAAAGTTCTAGTAGATACTTATAAAGCGCCTAGGAACTAAAAGCAAGCTCTCGATAGCTTATTATCTATAGATAGATAGACAAACGAAAGGACTTAACTAGATCGTAGAATAACATCTCCAGCTCTATATTAATTTTTAGCAAGACGACTAGATTATACTTTTACCTGTAGCGTAGCTCGTATATAATATAGTACCTATAGAGACTATAAAAGTTATACCGTTCTTCGCGAACTTTAGGTATGAAGTAGACTTACGCTAGAGACTGACGGTCTCGGTACCTAGGGCAGAGGTCAAGGCTAATTAGATATATATGCTCTATACGATACTTAAGGACAAACTCGAATTCGTTAGAGGTAGGATAAAAGAGTACTACGATAAGTATAGGCTCGAGGGTCCTTACCTAGAGAGGGGAGACAAGGTCTACCTTAATATATGGAATCTTCGAATAAACCGACCGAGTAGGAAGCTCGACTTTAAGAAAATCGAACCGTTTAAGATCGAAGAGCGGATCTCGAAGAACAACTACCGGATTACGCTACCGACAATGATAAAAGTTAGGACTAATGTCTTCTATGTCGTACTCCTCGAGCTAGTACCTAAAAACGCTAAGATTACGACTAACGTCGAAGCCCAGGACGAAGAGGAGGAATAGGACGTTAAGGAGATCCTCGATTTACGTATTAACGGAGAACGACTAAAGTATCTAATTAAATAGTTGGATTTCAACTCGATAGAAAACTTATAGGAACTAGCTACGAATCTTTATTACCCTAAGAAGGTTACAAACTTCTACCGATAGAACTCGGATTAACTAAAGGAGGTGCTAAAGGTAAGACAATAGCACTAGAAGAGCTACCCTAGGAACTACTAAACAATAGGTTAGTACTAGTAAAAAAAGAAGAAGAGAGACGATTAACAAATATCCTTGCTAGGAGAGGCTTAGATATTTATCGATTAAGGTTACGATAGGATTCGAACCTACGACTTTATACTAGTCTCGCTTAACCTTAGGCGACTAAGGCCCCGAGATCGAGTAGATAGGAGGTACATATACTGACTACTATGCTATATAACTATTTTATGTGTTGAAAAAGGAGGTAAGGGAACATACCTTTAAGTAACCTCAGGGGCAGTTAGCTAATCTAGGCTACTATAAAGAGCTGTACGGACAGTCTCCTAGTCTACAACGCTAAAAGTACCTAGAGACTATACCTGACTAACCAAGGACTACTCCTCCGATATCGGTATAGGGGAATTGGACTCGTCCTCCTCCAAGCTATCTAGACTATAGCTCAGTAGTTCGGAACCGGTATTACCTAACACCTTACGCTAACGACAAAGACGTAAGAGATAGCTCAACGCCTTAGATAGCTATCGTTTAGCATCTATAATTTCCTTATCTACTTTATTATAAGCTAATATATTCGCTATTATTACCGAAGGTCAACTAGAAGTATATAGGAAGGTAAGAGGGACTTACAAGCGCTTACGACATTCGGACTACTATATTTCTTGCCTAGACAAATATAACCCGAGTACTCGTTCGAGCCAGGTACTATCATACAACGTCTCTAGGGCTTTACATTCCAACAACGCTCGCAGGGTATATCAACCTCCTGACTATCGTGTTCGATAGTAGAAGCAGCAGTACAGCGCTCGATCGCGCGGTTTCGGCAGGGCCTACCAGGCGTGTCAGCTATAACGAGAAGCAATAGCGAGCAGAAGGGAAGCGCTCACAGGAGAAATAGGGGAGCTAGGGCAGTTAGCGCTATTTGAAACGACGACCTCGATCTTTCGAGACGAAAGACGTCGGGAGGGGTATCGTGTTACGAACCAACTATATATTGCGGCCAGGTAGAGCCTATATCGCGTAGTCAGAGCTAATGAATATGTAGCGCCACTGTAAGGCTGTAGGATAGTCGCCTATGGACTCTAGCGTCTATCGTCGACTATAGACGCTCAGGGTCGCTAGCGACTACCGGCGTCCACGAAATCCATATAGTATATAGTCACTTGTCCTGAAGGGCTCTAGGAGTCCTTCAGTAAGCAATATATCACGGTGTCTGTAGTAACCTTTACATTCTGTACATATTGTGAGGAACATCTTGTTGTAAACCCTTTAGCTTCACCAAACCTTCGGACCGAACTAGTCTTGATACCTCTGCTAAACCCTTTTATAGTTAGGTCTGACTAGGTTTGTCACAAGGAGGTAGGAGAAATGTAGAGGTATATAGAGTATAATAATATTATTCTACTAGTAATAGAGCTCGAATTTAGTCGAATAGTAACTCTCGTAGCTATTGAGAATTAACAACCTATATTTGCCCTTTATCTAAGGTACTATATAGTAGTCGAAGTACTTAATCTAATCTAGGCCTATTATATTAGTAAACTACTTGCTAATAACCTTTAGATCCTTATACTTAACTATCGCGCAGAGGTAGCTCTCTGAGCACCTGTCAGGCAGGGTTCCACCTGACTAGCACTGCACCCCCACTCTGCAGTGGATTCGTACCCTAAAACTCTGATTCAGACACACACACAGAATCTTCCCTTTGTAACTAATCTTTTCAAGACCTTCAATTCGAACACTCTTTTACCAATAGCCCTCTGAAGCTCTCGCAATCCGCGAGAGTTATAAGCCCGGCGCTCAATCTAATCCCCTGCAAATGCAGCTTCAAACCAATATAATAAACGTAGTTTTATAGAGCCTTAGAGGTATCTTTTTAATCACTTACCACTGTTCTTCAACCTTGTTCTGAAAATCCCGTATATAGCTACGATGTCCGTTTCAGATAGTACAGCCCTCTAAATCGGGATTCCGACAGGTATAATCCTCAAGGACTATACTAACTAGAGCCTATGGTATACCAACATCGCCTACACTACGCGGTACTTGGGCGTCTGGTCTATTGTCGACCCTGATAGGCCAGAGGCGTACACAGAAGAGGCCTTTACAGCCGCGTATACTATTCCTCCTCTCGACTACCTCAGGGCGTTCGACAACCTCATCAAAGAGGAAATCGAACGTACCGAGAACCGCATTAAGATCTAGGAGAACCAGCCGGAAGAGGAACGCAGCCCGAAACCAAGCTCCAGCGAGCTAACTAACAAGGAAGTCGAAATCGAGGCGTAATATATATATAACGAAGAGCTCCGAACCAGGGCTTCGAATCCTATATCTAGAACCATCCTTCAAGCGCTCTAGTAGCTCCATCGACTAGTTCTAATGTCGATTGAACCTAAGCTACTGGAGGCTCTGATAGGCTATCTCAAGTTCCACTAACAAAGCGGTATACGTATAGCCCTCATTGGACTTCGAACTATTATTACGCCCTCGAAAAACGCTAAGAAGACCGCTCTCTATATGTTATACAAGGAACTATTGGAAAAGGCTGTTCTAGGAAGCGTTGATCCCGAACAATAGATCTACGAGTATATTACTATACTTAAAAGAGTAGCTGATACCGACCTTCTAGGTCTGAACAAGACCTTCGTAATATACGAGTTCCTTAAGGCTATTAGTATACAACTCGATCCTACCTAGGCTACCGATATATATAATGATATCGCCCTCCAAGAGTGCTTTAGCCGCCCGATCCCAGACCTTGGGGAGGTCGTAATAGCCTTCTAAATCAGGGTCCAGAACAGCAAGATAATAGAGATCATACGACTAGGCGTATATACCAACATAGGGTACTAAGGCTATAGTAGTAGTAGAGGACCGCACTTCTATAAATACCCTTACAGAATGTAAAGGTACTTGTAGAAGCCTTCTGAATACAATATCCTCTATACTGCCCTTATAGGAAAGAAGCCTAGCGGCAAGGAGGTAGACCCTGAGTTCGCAGCGCAGATCCGTACACGCTTTGCTGACAAGAGGTAGGATCCCCTGTACACCGTAATCACCAAACAGGGTTGGAAGCTCCTACTAGGGCCAGTATCAACGTAGACCCAGAAGGAGAGGAAGAAGGCAACCTTCCTAGGAGGGGTAGTAGCCACCTTTATAGACTACTTAGATATGAATAGGCTTAGGAAGGAGCTTAGTATATTCACTAACTTCGACTATAGGCCTTATCTACTCTACAAGAGCATCCTCCTCGACAACTATAGCGTACTCTACATCGCTAACGACAAGAGCCTCCTAGTCCTAGGGTCGTTTACCAAGTCTAGTGATAATAACAAGGTTGACTCTAGTACTACCTCGCTCCTAATTTAGGGGCGAGGAAGATAGATTATCAAAAACGTACTCTACGGGGACCGTAGGGAGTTTACAGAGGACCTCGAGCTTACCAACGTCGTATATATCGAGGGCTTTCACATCAATATCATCTCTGAAGCACGTCTCAACGCCTCGAAGGTATAGTTCAGCGGTCTAGATTATACTCTACACTTTAGAACAATAGAGGAGAGCGTTGTTATTAGAAAGCTATCCTACCGATATAACCTAGTTCTCTTCTAATACAATAAGCCCTCTTCCTTATACCTCGAGACTAGTTTTACAGGTATAGTAACACTCTCAATAGCGATTTCAGAACATCGTCAAGTCGGGTATAAATAGTCCTTACAGCCGCTACTAGCCCGCGAAGACTCAGAGGAGCTTTAGCATCTTAGGGCGGGCTACCTAGGAGCAGAAGCACTCCGAGCACTCGTTTATAACGCCCAAGGCGTACGGATCAAGGGAATTCACAGGTCGGAATGTACCTTATACGCGTAGGTATATACAGAAAGTATTATCTCCCGCCGTACGTCACTAAATCGATCAACAAAGCCGTTCTAGCACGTATCGTAGGACTTGTTTGACTATATACACAGCTATAACAGGTCTGTATAGCTTCTGTTAATCAAGGACGAGTATAGTAGTAAGCTTTTCTATATCTTACTGGCCAACAAGACTAGCGTTTCGGTGTTCCCAGTGCTCTAGAACTTTGAACACTGAGTACAGAGGTAGTACGGTATATCTATCTGCAAGATCCAGCAGGACCGCGACACAGCTACCATCGGCATTCGAGGCAGTACTAAATACGAACTCTAGGCTGCTAGGGAGGGTATCGACCTCGAACCAACGCCGTCGAACACCTACAAGCCGAATAGGGGAGCCGAACGTACAGGTAAAGAAGTTACTACAAAGAGCATCAAGATATAGCTTGCAGCTAACCTACTAGAAGAGCTCTGGCTAGAGACGACGCGAGCCGCAGTCTAGCTCTATAATATAAGCCCTAGCCGTGCCCGCAACCTCCACTCACCGAACGAAGTACTAAATAGCTAGTTCAAGCAGTACTTTCGCTAGTACTAACTAGGCTTTCTCTACGCCCTTACTATAAACCTCAAGCCTAACTAGAGCAGAATCTACGCTTACGGGTATCGTACCTATCCCTTAGTCAAGGATCGAGAGCGTAGCGTAAACAAACACGCTTTTAAAACGTAACTAAGGGCTTACATTAGGTACCTTGTAGGCTACTAAGCCTCGAACATCTACCGGATATATTATTATTATTATTATTCCTATACCGTTATACCCAGAGAGGGTGTGCCGGTCCTACTACTAGCTAGCCTATATAGGAAAACCGTGCTAGGAGGCCCTAGCCAGGTGAAAAACCTATATACCGCTCTTCTAGGCCATCGGGTTCGGTGACTTCGTCGCTTTACAGGTCAAAGGAGCCTACTCATCTCCCTGCATGCCTCCCTCCTAGCCTTAGCCGGCTAGTGCTATATTAACCCGTATTGCAAAGGCTAGCTTTCCCTGCCTCGGGTCCCTTCTTGCCTCCTCTTGGGCAACAGTCATACTAGGGGGTCGACCCCGGGGCCGTTTCCTTTGTCCTACTTCTTGGAAGCCTTCGTCGGCTTCCTCTATTGGGTCTTGAACCCCCTGGAAGGTAACATTCCGTATCTGCTGTAGTTGCTGTTATCGTTGTTGCTGTTTGTTCTGAAAGGCTAGCTTAAAGGTCCTCGGCCGGAAAAAGTATACCCCCCTTGCCGCACTCCGGGCTTTGACTGCTTCCGGGCACCAACGTACCTAGGCCGAGTGCTTCCCTCCGTAGGCCGCGTACCTAAATGAGATCTTATTTTCCAAGGTAGGGCATTGGGCCTCCCCTGCCCTTCCGCCCTCCCTATAGACCCCTGCTATATACTATAGGTAGGTAGCCTTTTCCTTGTAGAACCGTTAGGTATACTCCTATCCCTAGCATTTATAATACTACGTTGCCTATAGTGCTCTCTAGTACGGCTCGTAGTTGAATAGCTAAGCCTGCTAGAGGACCCCCTCCTTATAAGCCTTCTTCGCCTCCTCTTAGCTAGCTAGGCTAATCAACGCTATAGCCCTTGTAACGCCTTCCCTTATTGAGATCTAGAACTAGACCCTTTCGACTGTCGATAGTCTAATCGACCTGCTGAACTCAACCTCTATTACCCCCTTTAGGTCTTTCTTCAATATCCCTTTTGCAAGGACTATAAAGGTCCTCTTCCTCTCCTCTATAGCCTCTCTAAAGGCCTTTGTTATCTACCCTCTATTTCCCTCCTTTCTATACTACTCCTTTGTTTCCACGTCCCTGAATATAACGATCATATCGCCGCTTAGGAGCCTCTGGGCTATAATAGCTCCCTTCCTCTCCAATATCCTATTAACCGCTTGGACTATTTCCTTTAGTAACCTCCTCGTCAACGACAGCTCTATCGACCCCTGAACTAGCACCTCCCTATAAAGCCTTCCCGGTATTACCTTCTTCGGGGGGTCCTCGGCTGTAACCGCGGCCTACGACCGGGCTGATGATATGGTTTAGCCCCCTCTCTTCAACTCCTATATTTCCTTTCAGAGCTCCTCTGTCACCCTCCCTATCTCTACTATCACTACCTTCGCTATAGCCTCTACAATAGCCTCCCGGAGGCCCTCCGAACCAGCTGCTGCTATAGCTATAGCCGCGGCTGTAGCTATAGCCGTGGCCGTCGCAGCCGCTTCGAGGGCCTCGATCTTAGATCTTTACCTCTATAGCTGTCCTATCAACTCGTTGACTATATAGTATACCGTATCCCGGTCGTCAGCCTTCACCACCTCCATCAGCATCCCTGCTAGTGATTTATCCTTTAGCCCTATAAATGGGGTGCCTTCGGCAAGGCCATTGTTATCGTCGTCGTCGTCGTCGTCGTCGTCCATATCCTTGTTGCTTTGGTAGGCTCTGATTGGCTGGATTCTTCCGGGCGGTGGGGCGGGCCCCGCAACTAGAACAGATTTTTCCCCTCCTCCCGTCGACAGTCCCCCTGTTCCCGGGGCCATTGCAGTCGCCCGCAATGGCCTACGCAACGGTCGGACCACGGCCGGGGCTTAGAGCTTTGCAAGCCATCTCGAATGCAGGTGATTTCGTGTATTTTGACGTAGTTTTCGTTGAGATGCCTCTCTTCCTCCCCTACCGGATATAGGTTCTATAGCTTAGACAGGTCATTGTTGCTCGTAATATAACTTTTAACGAGCGAACGGTCTATTAGGATGATAATCAGCTAGATCTATAGCCGCTAGCAGTTGTAAGGTATACTGTCGAGCTTATTGAGCTCGAGGCACCTATTCCAGAGGGTAGAACAGTGTTTGCCACTGAATCAGACGGTCTATAGAGTTCTGAAATAGAGCCTTATACTATAGAAGCTCCTAGTTCCGGTTAGGACTCAGGGGTAGAAGCACCTAGAGAGCTCGCTTTGTATAATACAAGCAAGCCGAGTATACCAAATCCCAGTGGTAAGGAGCTAGCTACTAGGATTCTAACTCCTAAAGTAACTACTGAGCTATATGGCTAGGAGGAAGAAAGTATACCAAGCCCCCCCGGAGACGGCCTCAGGGGTGGCTACAACGACGATTCAGCTGCCCTAGTTAAACGTAAGTACGTCAGGAAGGTCTGGGGCCCTCCTACGCACGCGAGCGCGCGGAAGTAAGCTCTAGGACTAGGTTCTAGAGGCGCGACTAGTAGAATCGTAGCTTTTACCACTCCAATCTATAATACAGGCGGGATCTACGTTCCCCAACAGGCGGTATAGCACGCCTTTTTATATACCTACCTCTCTGACGTAGAGAACGTACTCCAGGAGGGAGATAGTAACTACTGTACGCTGTATATAGTATTCGTAGCGGCGGTTAAACAACCAAGAGGGGGTAGGCCAGGAGCTGCTCCAAGCCCTGCTTAGCTTCGTTTCGAAGACCTCTAAAAAGTTCCTAAACGCTAGAGAGACCTGGAGAACTACTAGATAGGCGAAATATTTAAAA